>JAFMOC010000023.1:1512500-1522500 GCA_019802505.1 Corydoras sp. C115 | reverse complement strand
GGGGAGATTATGCAGGCTCGGGGGCGCCGACACTCTGAACCCGGGGGGGGGCAAAAAGTAAGAGTGCTAAAGGCAGTTAAGGACTCCTTAACGAGGGTAAGGAAGCGTATTAATCAACTCAACTGTGGGCAGGAACCGGCGCCCCGCGCTCCGAGGAGCGACGTGCAGGTGGTCTGGGGCTCAGCGGGATGTCAAGGAGGGGAGGAGAGGAGCCGGGGTCGGGTACAATACCGCGAGAGGAGATTAAAAAGGGCCAAAGAATGAGAGAGGGCCCGACCCGCCCACTACTCCAGGAGCCTGAGAGAGAGGGTGGAGAGGAGGCGAAAACACACAACCGACTCCCAAATACAAACACACGCCTTTTAGTGAGGTTATGGACACGCCGGTGGACCGAGGTGCACGGAGAACCGGCTGCGGAGGACAGGTGCGGCGGTGGAACTAAAGCCATGGATATAAACGCAGCCCGTATTCGGCCAATCAGAGGCGAGGGATCTGGCAGTCGACCGGGACTTTTAACAAACGTTAACAAGGAACCGAGTCATGTGTCAGAAGCACAAAACATTCATTGGAAGATGACATCATACTTTCGGGGCGACACCGTGGTTTAGTGGTTGGCATGTTCTCCTCTCAGCACTAGGGATTCCCGGTTTGAATCCCCATCTGGATGGAGTTTCCATGTTCTCCCCGTGTCCGCGTGGGTTTCATGCAGGTTCTCCGGTTTCCTCCCACAGTCCAAAAACATGGATCAAGGTCAACTGAGTTCTCCAAATTGCCCCATATAGAGTGTGTTTGGGTGAGTGAGTGTGTGCTGATGATAGACTGGAGTCCTGTCCTGGGTATATCTGCCCAGCGCCAATTGAGTTGTCCAAATTGCCCCATATAGAGTGTGAGTGTGTGTGTGCATCCAGTGATAGATTGCCCCCCTGTCCTGGGTGTATCTGCCCAGCGCCCGAAACGTTCTTCCCTGGATGGGCATTGGGAACCCCCCTAGTGAAATTAGTGAGTGGAGTGGGAAATCAGGAGTGGGTGTCACGGTGGCTTAGTGGTTGGCATGTTCTCCTCTCAGCACTAGGGATTCCCGGTTCGAATCCAATCTGGGTGGAGTTTCCATGTTCTCCCCGTGTCGCGTGGGTTTCCTCCGGGTTCTCCGGTTTCCTCCCACAGTCCAAAAACATGGATCAAGGTCAATTGAATTCTCCAAATTGCCCCATATAGAGTGTGTTTGTGTCTGAGTGTGTGCCCAGCGATAGATTGGTGTCCTGTTCTGGGTGTATCTGCCCAGCGCCCGAAACGTTCTCCCCTGGATGGACATGGGGAACCCCACCGCGACCCTAGTAGAGGATAATGCGGAAGATAATGGATGGATGGACGGATCATACTTTCGTTAAAATATTAATGTTTAACTCTATACTTTGGGGTACATTGGGGTTTTGCGTGTCCATCCAGGGGAGAAGGTTTCGGGCTCCGGGCAGATACACCAAGGACAGGGCACCAATCTATCACTGGACACACACTCACTCACACAGACACACACACAAACACACTATATAGGGGAAATTTACTTTAGCCAATTAATCTTGAATTCTGTTTTTTTGGACTGTGGGAGGGAACCCAAGAACCTGGAGGAAGCCCACGCGGACAACATGGAAACTCCACCCAGATTGGGATTCGAACCTGGATCCCTAGCGTTGAGAACGCTACGCCCACATACGAATGACAAGCCCAGTTTGCTGAATGCTAATTACAGAGTATAGTGTATCATCACAGGATCAGGATCATATTTAATGCTCGTTTTGACGAAGCAGCAGGTTTTAATTAATGCATGTTTTTTAGAAAGAGAAAACAAGTCATTAAAATGTGTTTCTTTTAAAGTCAGACATGTTGAGGTTGGAAAGCAGCCATTAATTTAACATAAAAACATCCATCCATCTCATTATCTTCTGCTTTATCCTCTACTAGGGTTGCGGGGGGGGGTTCCCCTATGCCCATCCAGGGGAGAATGTTTCAGGCGCTGGGCAGATACACCCGGGGGGGGGGGGGGGGGGGCAATCTATCGTTCACACACACACACACATCACACTATATAGGGGCAATTTATAACCGCCAATCAACTTCATTTCAATCAAATTAATATTTTTGGGGGGCAGCACGGTGGCTTAGTGGTTAGCACGTTCGCCTCTCAGCGCTAGGGATTCCCAGTTCGAATCCCAATCTGGGTGGAGTTTCCATGTTCTCCCCATGTCCCTGTGGGTTTCCTCCGGGTTCTCCGGTTTCCTCCCAAAGTCCAAAAACATGGATCAAGTTAATTGAGTTCTCCAAATTGCCCCATATAGAGTGTGTCTGTGTGAGTGAGTGTGTGCCCAGCGATGGATTGGCGCCCTGTCCTGGGTCTATCTGCCCAGCGCCCGAAACGTTCTCCCCTGGATGGGCATGGGGAACCCCACCGCGACCCTAATAGAGGATAAAAGCGGAAGATAATGAATGAATGAATGAATAATATTTTTGGAGTGCGGAAGGAAACTGGAGAACCTGGAGGAAACCCACACGGACACTCGGAACCCCAGAGGTGAGAGGTGGATGTGCTACCCTGCCCCCAATTTCCTGAATGCTGTAAGTTCTGAAGAAGAATGGTCTTCATTGGGCTTGAGGACGGAGTTCTACACGCACCAGTCAAGTTCTGGAAGTTCTGCCTGGAAACGCAGTTCCCAAAGAGTACCCAGTGGGCTAAACTTTAGGCTTTATATAACCATTGGCAAAGGAACCGAATAAAACAGTTAAATCATTAAATGATTAATTGGGAAAGTCGCCCCGATCGTCCACACGGTGCGCCGGATGAACAGGACTCCACTTTCTCTACATCGTTCCACTGCGGTATGCACGGTGCTCCGGTTCCTCTGCTCTACCTGGACATGTATAATGTACGGGAATGAAAAGCTCGACCACCTGAATATGTATAAAAAAAAAAAAAAAAAAAAAAAAAAAAAAAAAAAAAAAAAAGAAAAGAAAAAAAGCTGAACACTGTATAGTCCCCCCCCCCCCCCCCCCCCCCCCCACAGAATAAGAGAAACCTTGGGCAGCTCGGCTCTAACGATCTCATACCGCTAGCATTACAAAGTCCAGAAGGTTCCGGGGACCCTGTAAAGCAAGGTGCATGGAGAGTGCAGCGCGGAGAGCCAGCCCGAGCTCATTAGATGAATCTTAAACCTATTCCAGCTGAAATATTTATCCAGACATTATTATGGCTCGCTCCCGTCAGGCCTACCGATGAAGCTCTCTCGTCGTCTCGCTCCCTCACCTCCCCCATCACCTCACTATCACCCCATCACCTCCCCCATCACCTCACTATCACCCCATCACCTCACTATCACCCCTATCACATCCCCATCACCTCACCATCACCCCACTATCACCACCCCATCACCTCACTATAACCCCATCACCTCACTATCACCCCTATCACATCCCCCATCACCTCACCATCACCCCCCCCATCACCTCACTATAACCCCATCACCTCACTATCACCCCATCACCTCACTATCACCCCTATCACCTCCCCCATCACCTCACTATCACCCCATCACCTCACTATCACCTCACCATCACCCCTATCACCTCCCCCATCACCTCACTATCACCTTACCATCACCCCCATCACCTCCCCTATCACCTCACTATCACCCCTACCATCTCCCCCATCACCTCACTATCACCCCTATCACCTCCCCCATCACCTCACTATCACCCCTATCACCTCCCCCATCACCTTACCATCACCTCACTATCACCCCTATCACCTCCCCCATCACCCCATCACCTCACTATTACCCCATCACCTCACTATCACCTCACTATCACCCATATCACATCCCCATCACCTCCCCCATCACCTCACTATAACCCCATCACCTCACTATCACCCCTATCACATCCCCATCACCTCACCATCACCTCCCCCATAACCTCACTATCACCCCTATCACATCCCCATCACCTCGCCATCACCTCCCCCATAACCTCACTATAACCCCATCACCTCACCATCACCGCTATAACATCCCCATCACCTCACCATTACATCCCTATCACCTGCCTATCACCCCCCGTCACCCCAATCACATCCCCATCACCTCACCATTGCATCCCTATCACCTGCCCATCACCCCCCGTCACCCCAATCACATCCCCATCACCTCACCATTGCATCCCCATCACCCCCCATCACCTCCCCATCACCTCCTCACCCCCTATCACATCCCCATCACCTCACCTTTACATCCCTATCACCTATTCATCACCCCCCATCACCTGTCCATCACCTCCCTATCACATCCCCATAACCCCCATCACATCCCCATCACCTTACCATTACATCCCCATCACCCACATCACCCCTTATCACCTCTCCATCACAACCCCCCATCACATCCACCGTCACCCCATTACATCCCAATCACCTCTCCATCACCCCCCCATAATAATGCCCCGTTACATTCCCAATCACTTCCCTATTACATCCCCATTACCCCAATAATATCCCCGTCACCCCCATTACATCCCCATCACCTCTCCATCACAACCACATCACCTCCCCCATCACCCCCATCACATCCCTATCACCTCACCATCACCCCATCACATCCCCAATTCCCCCATCACATTCCTATCACCTCCCCATCAGATCCCCATTTCCCTATCACTCCCCAATCACCCCCATCACCTCCCCATCTCCCCGTTATATCCCCATCAGTTACACCCATTACCTCCCCATCACCTCCCCAGTTCCCACATCACATTCCTATCACCTCCCCATCGCATCCCCCATAACCCTCCATCACATCCCCATTACCCCCTATCACATCCCCATTTCCCCATCACTCCCCAATCACCTCCCCATCACATCCCCATCTCCCCGTTATATCCCCATCAGTTACACCCATCATCTCCCCGTCACACGAAGACATCAGCAGGACCGGGAGCAGTTCTCCTCCACATCGACAGCACGTTCCTCCCAACGCGGAACTCACTCCCAGCACGTGGTGCCGAAATGGATCCGAAACGTGCGAATGGCTGAAGTGCGAGGATTTACACTCGCTGATGGCTACTACGCGCGATTCCTCGACGAACGTGCGCGGAAGTGATAAAACGAGGGATTGGATTAGAGGAAGCGCAGGGTGTCGGAGCGGCGTCGGCGCGAATGGAAGGCCCTCGTCGACGTGCGCCTGTTTACCGGCGGCTGCGAACCCGCTTTCCTGAGCGCTTTATGCTGATGCGATGTTAATAATACGGATAATTATACTCCTCGGAACGGTGTGCATGTGTGAAGGTACCGCTGGAAGTGTGTTGACAGCTCGCAACTGTTGACAGTATCGGGTGTCTGAAGCGTCTCCAGGACGCATATGCAGACGTGTAGCGCGGCCATCGATAAAACAAAGCGTGAGCGACTGCCAACAGCTCCTTCGTCTCTCCGTTTTTGTGCGTCCACTATACTGTTCCGCCGAAGACGTTCTACTTGTCTTTGATTCGGTGCGTGTTATCAGGGAAGATGTCCTGCAGGGTGTGGACTCCGCGCATTAGGATTAAATGTTGGAGTGATAACGACGTGATGGGCAGCTGTTGGGAAAATATGGATTTTAATGATAGCAGATCTTCAGTCTGCAGCCACAGGCGGCCGGGTTACAACAAAACCCAAAGAATTCTTTATTTCTGACCCTGTAACTAAAATTCGGGCTGAAACTACCTGAACCACTAATCTGTGATTTCTATATTTCTATATTTATCTATCTGTGCACTGTAGGGCCGGATTACATCATGTGACATGACGGATGATGAATGGTGTCATACAGAAACACCTCGAATTCATGTATCCCAACTTGGTAGTTGGGGTCAGAACATGGGGTCGGTCATACAGCCCCCCCTGGGGCAATGAGGGTTGAGGCTAAAGGACCCACTTTGGTAACATTAGTGCACCTGGGATTTAAACCCACAACCTTCAGATTGATAGCTCAACATCCACAGAGGTCAAAATCTACCCGCACTCCACCACACTTACACACACAGAAACTATATATGGGGCAATTTAGAAAAGCCAAGGATTCTTCTTGAACCCTTGTTTTTGGACTGTGGGAGGAAACCCGGGAGAACCTGGAAGAACATGGAATCTCTACCCAGTATAAATATAAAAGTTGCAATGATTAATATATTATTTATATATTAATTATTTATATAGTTGATTTTAATACACACACACACACACACACACGTATACGTGTATGTATATATATATATATATATATATATATATATATATATATATATACACACGTGTGTGTGTATGTATGTAAGTGAGTATATATATATATACACATACACATACATAATATAATGTGTGTATTAATATCAACTAAATTGATTAATATCAATTAATATAAAAAAAGTGTGAAAGTGTGTGTGTGTATATATATATATATATATTATACTTTTTTTTTTTTTTTTTATTTTTTTTTTTATACATATTCTCCTCTCTTGCCAAGCGATAGATTGACGCCCTGTCCTGGGTGTATCTGCCCAGCGCCCGAAACGTTCTCCCCTGGATGGGCATGGGGAGCCCCCCTCCCCGCGACCCTAATAGAGGATAAAGCGAAAGATAATGAATGAATGAATGTTCTCCTCTCATCTCTGGGGATGCAGGTTTGAATCCCGATCTGGGTGGAGTTTCCATGTTCTCCCGTGTCTGTGTGGGTTTTTTCCGGCTTCTTCAGTTTCCTCTCACAGTCCAAAAACATGTATGGTAAATTTGCTGCATTAAATTGCCCCATATAGTGTGTGTCTGTGTGTGTGAGTGAGTGTGCCCAGCGATGGATTGGCACCCTGTCCTGGGTATACCCGCCCAGAGCTCCATACGTTCTTCCCTGGATGGGCATAGGGAACCTCCCCGGTAAATGGAAGATAATGAGATGAATGGATATGGATGTGTGTGTGTGTGTGTGTGTGTGTGTGTGTGTGTGTGTGTGTGTGTGTGTGTGTGTGTGTGTGTGATGTACTTTTTTTTTAAATTAATGGCTGCTTTCCAACCTCGACCTGTCTGACTTTAAATAAAACATATTTTTAAACATTTTGGTTTTCTCTTTTTAAAAAACGTTCATTAATTAAAACCTGCTGCTTCATCAAGGCGAGGATTAAATACATGAACATGATCGTGTGATGATACACTATACGGACTGAAGTACAAGGACACGTCTCTTAATGACATTCATTCACCCTAAATATGTGAGATCAGGTACCTCAGCTGATTTTGTACAACGCAACGTCTCCATCTTTATGTGAAGGCCCAAGATGAATGTTCTCCAGCGCACAACGCAAGGTTCAAAAAGACTGAAAAGCCAAAAAGATTGTGGAGGACTTCAGTCATCCTGAAAACAAGCTCTTCACTCTGTTGCCATCAGGACGGCGTTTTCGTGTCCTGAAGGCAAACACAGAGAGGATGAGGAGGAGCTTCTTCCCAACGGCGATTCGGACCCTGAACCAGGATCAAACGGACATAATCCCACCCACAACACCTTCATAACTAAAACAACTTTTAACCCTGCACTGCATTATTTGCACATAATAGCACCTATTTTTTTAATTTTAACTTATAAGACCATTTTAGTTCATATCTGTTAGTGCCATAATTGTACAGTTTTCTTATTTAAAAAAAAATTCATTTGCACAGTGTAAATACATACTTAAATTTCATTCATTCATTATCTTCTGCTTTATCCTATATTAGGGTCACCATGCCCATCCAGGGGAGAACGTTTCGGGCGCTGGGCAGATACACCCAGGACAGGGCGCCAATCTATCGCTGGGCACACTCACTCGAACAGACATACACACTTTATATGGGGCAATTTGGAGAATTCAATTGACCTTGATCCATGTTTTTGGACTGTGGGAGGAAACCGGAGAACCCGGAGGAAACCCACGCGGACACGGGGAGAACATGGAAACTGTACCCAGATGGGGATTTGAACCTGGGATCCCTAGCGCTGAGAGGAGAACATGCCAACTACTAAGCCACCGTGCCGCCCCGATAGTTAAATTTTATTTTATTTTTATTTTATCTTTAGGCGGCATGGTGGCTTAGTAGTTAGCATGTTCTCCTCTCAGCACTAGGGATTCCCGGTTCAAATCCCCATCTGGGTGGAGTTTCCATGTTCTCCCCGTGTCCGCGTGGGTTTCCTCCGGGTTCTCCGGTTTCCTCACACAGTCCAAAAACATGGATCAAGTCAATTGAGTTCTGCAAATTGCCCCATATAGAGTGTGTGTGTGTGAGTGAGTGTGTGCCCAGCGATAGATTAGCATCCTGTCCTGGGTGTATCTGCCCAGCGCCCGAAACGTTCTCCCGTGGATGGGCATGGGGAACCCCCCACACGACCCTAATAGAGGATAAAGCGGAAGATACTGGATGAAAAATAATTTATCTTTATTCTATTTTTCTTTTTTAAACAAATTTTAACTATGTGGAGAAGTCAGGAAAGAATTTCACTGCTGGCTGTAGCATGTATATCTACGTATGTGACAAATAAACCTGATCCTGATTCTGTTCATAAGCCTTAAAGGCAGAGGTGGAAGAGTTTGATATGGAAGAACCTGATTGGCTCACGAAAAGCTTTAGGTTGAACTAGAACAAACTACAAATTCACACCACAACATTTGACGTTCTTACCCTTTAGGACCCTGCAGAGATTTATTTACTCATACTTATATAACCACCATATAACCATCATATAACCACATGTTCTGTGAGGGAAGTAAACCCTGTTTATACACTCACAGAGTTGAAAGCTCGTGTAATCCAGGGACTTTTAAAGTGAAATCATGTTGTAGAGTAGTTATGGTTAGTTTAAGGTTAGTTTAAGGTTTATGGTTTATGTTAGGGTGGTAGCGTTTATGGTTAGTTTTGGGTGAGTCTCTATAAAATGAATAGAAGTCAATGTAAAGTCCCCACAGAGAGAGAGTGTGTGTGTGTGTGTGTGTGTGTGTGTGTGTGTGTGTGTGTGTGTGTGTGTGTGTGTGTGTGGGGAGACAGAAAAAAAGGCAGTAGTGAAAAAATGAAAAATGTGATTCCAAGTTTTTTTGGACACACAGTCCTTCAGACTGGATTTTTGCCAAATACTGCACACACACACACACACACACACACACACACACACACACACACACACACACACACACACACACACACACAGACAGACAGACAGACAGACAGACAGACACACACACACACACACCCACCCACACACAGAGACACACACATCCACACACACACACTCCCACACACAGAGACACACAAACCCACACACAGAGACAACCAAACCCACACACAGACACACACACACCCACACACAGAGACACACACACCCACACACAGAGACACACACACCCATCAACACCCAAACAGAAACACACACACACAAACCCACACACAGAGATACACACACCCACACACACAGACACACACATCCACACACACACACTCCCACACACAGAGACACACAAACCCACACACAGAGACAACCAAACCCACACACAGAGACACACAAACCCACACACAGAGACAACCAAACCCACACACAGAGACACACACACCCACACACAGAGACACACACACCCACACACAGAGACACACACACCCATCAACACCCAAACAGAAAGACACACACACACCCACACACAAACCCACACACAGAGATACACACACCCACACACACAGACAGACACACACACCCACATACAGAGACACACAAACCCACACACAGAGACACCCACACACAGAGACACACACACCCACCCACACCCACACAGACAGACACAAACACCCACATACAGAGACACACAAACCCACACACAGAGACACACACACCCACCCACACCCACACAGACAGACACACACACCCACATACAGAGACACACAAACCCACACACAGAGACACCCACACACAGAGACACACACACC
>JAFMOC010000023.1:1437500-1507500 GCA_019802505.1 Corydoras sp. C115 | reverse complement strand
GCCATCCTCCTTCATCTCACTGAAGCATGCTGACTGACAGCGCTGTGACATTCAAGTAAATACCTACACTGCTTTTAAGTGAGGCATGTCAAAACAATTCGGCAGCCGGCGGTCGGGGGGGAAAAAAAAAAAGAAATAAAAAAAATGGGGAGTGAACAGATGGGCAAAAGGAAAAGTGATCATCAGGTGACCAAAGGAAAGCCTACTGTAAATCTGCCCGAATTAGAGGGGAGCAGCAGCCCATCGGTTCATCGGTGATTCCGGTGCGTGGGCGATTACCCCGGTGCTAACCGTCTATCCTGTGAAGCAGCCCGTTCGCGGGCAGCGCTAATAAATTTGAGCTGTCCGGTTCCTCAGTCGCTCCCGCTGAAAGAAGACGTGCCTACAATAATATTAGGGCTTCGGCGGCGCACTGACAGACAACCTGGTGCTTTAGCTATTTGTGGCTCTTTGTTTGGCTTTGAAGCGAGACAGAGAGGGATGGAGCCTCTCGCGCTTTCCTTTTTTTTTCCACCCTCATTCTGTGATGAGAGAAAAGCCTTGTAGCGCTTTGGGTCAGACACCGAGGACGCCGCTCGTCAGGTACAAAGCGTGTGAGAGAGCGTGCACGAGTGCCGGTGTGAGATCACGAGGACGTGCACGGGAGCCGCACTCGTCACGAACCCGGCACCTGGACGGGAATCGGGTCGATCGTGCGTGGAGGCATATGGGCTTCGTCTGGGAACGGCGTGACGCTCGCACGACGTTTAAAGGGAAGGTCGGGGCATGAGCGAGCGAGCGAGAGGGTGAACAAAGCACGAGCGCGGCCTCCCGAGTCACCGCCGCCATATCGAGATGTCATCGTGAGCCCCGGACGAGGTGCTTCAACCAATGAGAATGCGAGATGGCGCAGGAATGAGGCGAGCTGCATGGAAAGTGCAGAGCCACTGATTTTCATTCATTCATTCATTATCTCCCGCTTTATCCTCTATTAGGGTCACTGGGGGGGGGGGGGTTCCCCATGCCCATTCAGAGGAGAACACTAGGGCACTGGGCAGATACACCCAGTACAGGATGCACACACTCACTCAAACACACACACTCTATATGGGGCAATTTGGAGAACTCAATTGACCTTGATCCATGTTTTTGGACTGTGGGAGGAAACCGGAGAACCCGGAGGAAACCCACGCGGACACGGGAAGAACATGGAAACTCCACCCAGATGGGGATTCGAACCGGGAATCCCTAGTGCTGAGAGGAGAACGTGCTAACCACTAAGCCATCGTAGCCACTGATTTTAAATTTGAAATAAATGTATTAAATAAATTAAAGTTATTTATTTAGTTTAGACGGTGGCTTAGTGGTTGGCATGTTCTCCTCTCAGCGCTAGGGATCCAGGTTCAAATCCCAATCTGGGTGGAGTATCCACATTCTCCCTGTGTCCGTGTGGGTTTCCTCCAGGTTCCACAGTCCAAAAACATGGATCAAGCTGAATTGAGTTCTCCAAATTGCCCCATATAGAGTGTGTCTGTGTGAGTGTGTCCGGTGATAGATAGGCATCCTGTCCTGGGTGTATCTGCTAAATTATATATATATATATATATAAATATATATATATATATATATATATATATATATATATAGCATTCAGCATGTTCTCCTGTCAGCGCTGGGGATCCAGGTTCAAATCTCATTCCCCATGCCCATCCAGGAGGGAACATTTCGGGCGCTGGGCAGATACACCCAGGACAGGACGCCAATCTATCACTGGACACACACTCACTCACACAGACACACTCTATATGGGGCAATTTGGAGAACTCAATTGACTTGATCCATGTTTTTGGACTGTGGAAAGAAACCGGAGAACCTGGAGGAAACCCACACGTACACGGGGAGAACATGGAAACTCCACCATGGGGATTCGAACCTGAACCCCTAGCGCTGAGAGGAGAACATGCTAAACACTAAGCCACCGTGCCGCCCTTTAAATAAATAAATAACATTTTTATTACATGCAATGCAATTTAAGGGCGTTCTGATAAAATATAAAACATAGACCTTGATCTATATTATTAAACTGAGGTTGTATTAACCCTCGCATCTGATTGGTCGGTCCTGTTGATGATGTAGTTAAAAGTTTAATGAAGTCAGTAATAAAGACACAGCTGGGAACATCAAGCCGAATGAAGACAGTGTTGAGTACCACGGTCCTTACAGTACACCTACAGACTGTATCAGCATGATGGGGGGGGGGGGTTCTAATGACGTGGCCACTGAATGCAAGCTGTACATGATATCCTGATAAACCAATCCAAGTACCACACGCCGCACCACATCATCAGCATCCCCGCTGTGCCAAGAACGGAACATCAACCAAAGCATCACGGTGGCATTCTGCAGGTGGGGGGTGGACGATGACAAATCGAGCGTGCTAACAGACGAGATCGAGTCATTAATTGGTAACAAATGGCATTAATATGGTTGATGAATCTGATAACATGGCCATGGAAGAATATAAAGAAGATGCACCTGATCCACCGCCATCAACCAAATGCAAACATAACGTTTTTACTCTTTTCTGTGTTTAATAAGCATTTCTCACATTTTTGGGCCTTTTTTAGTATGTTTTTGTGTGTTTGTCATGTTCTTCAAGCATTTCTTTCACTTTCTTTGCATTCTTAATGTGTTTGTTGCGTAATTTTGTGCAATTTCTGTTTTTTAATGATATGTTCTTGCATTTTTTACATTTTTCGTGTTTTTTTGTGTGTTTGTCATGTTCGTTGTGCATTTCTTTCACTTTCTTTGCATTCTTAATGTGTTTGTTACATTTTTTTTGTGCAATTTCTGTGTTTTTTAATGATATGTTCTTGCATTTTTCACATTTTTTGTGTTTTTTTGTGCATTTGCCATGTTCGTTGTGCATTTCTCACACTTTCTTTGCATTCTTAATGTGTTTCTTGCATTTTTTGTGCAATTTCTGTGTTTTTTTTAATGTACTTACATTTCTTTATTTGTTTATTTGTGTGTTTGTAGTGTTCTTTGCGCATTTCTTACTTTCTTTGTATTCTTAATGTGATTGTTGCGTTTTTTTGTGCGTTTGTCGTGTTCTTCGTGCATTTCTCTCACTTTCTTTGTATTCTTAATGTGATTGTTGCGGCTTTTAGTGTGATTCTCATGTTTTTTAATGATATGTTCTTGCTTTTATTAAATTTTTTGTGCTTTTTTCGTGTTCTTCATGCATTTCTCTCACTTTCTTTTAATTCTTAATGTGTTTTTTGTGTTTTTTTGTGCGTTTGTCGTGTTCTTCATGCATTTCTCTCACTTTCTTTGAATTCTTAATGTGTCTATTGCATATCTTTGTGCATTTCTCACATTTTTTGTGCTTTTAGTGTTTTTTTTTGTGTGCGTTTGTCGTGTTCTTCATGCATTTCTCTCACTTTCTTTGAATTCTTAATGTGTTCATTGTATATTTTTGTGCATTTCTCACATTTTTTGTGCTTTTTGTGGTGTTTTTTTGTGTGTTTGTCGTGGTGTTCATGCATTTCTCTCACTTTATTTGCATTCTTAATGTGTTTGTTGTGTTTTATTTGTAATATTTGTGTTTTTTAATGTTATGTTCTTTCATTTCTCACTTTTATTGTGCATTTTCATGTGTTTCGTGTGTTTTATGTGCATTTCTTTGCATTCTTAATGTATTTGTTGCGTTTTTTTGTGTAATTCTTGTGTTTTTTAATGATATGTTCCTTCATTTCTCATGCTTTTTTGTGCATTTTCATGTCTTGTGTTCCTTGTGTGTTTTTTTTAGTGAGTTTTTTGTATTTTCACATGTGTTTTTCCAAAAACGAAAAGGCAGTTGTCCAATCTGCAACACTATATGAAAATACTACGCACACCAGACATATTAATACATTTAACATTACAATTAAAACAATTTATTGTTTAAAAAAAATAAAAACTAACTTGTAAGTTGCCTTGCAGAAAATCGTCTACTAAAGAAATGTATGTAAATGTCCCTTTGACCTTTAAAAAAAAAATGCTAGAAAATTCCTAAAAGAATGAAACCCGTTGTAGCTGTAGAGTTGGATGCTATAAAAAGTGCACATAAACGGTCCATACAATGCATGAAAATGTGTTTTTGTACGTGTTGTATGTAGTTTTTACAGAACAAGTCGTCAAAGTATCTTCACATCGTTGGCCCTCACACACACACAGCAGCCAGTGTAATGAAATCCACTTCAGGTGATTTATCCTTTGAGTTTAATAAACCTAAGCTTTCAACATATCCATTTGGTTAAGAACCCGGTTCTATAGAGTCCACAGCCCCGCTGCTACACTATAGATCTGGGTGATCCTGTCCATCAGCAGCTTTACAAACATCTAGAGGATGTAAGAGACCATTATGTTCTTCCTCCAGATACCACACACACAAAACTCTCTCTATTCAGCAGCAGATTAACACAGTCTACTCGTCTTTGCAACCCCCCCCCCCCCCCCCCCCCCCCGCCCCAACCACCACCACGTTCCCCCTGTTCCGAGAACTTGTCTCACCCACACACACATTCATCATAAGAGTCCATATAAAGAACAGTTTGTATTTAGGAAATTAGAAGGGATACTGTTGTTTATTTCATATCGTGAGGAACCTCCCGCGTCGTGACATTGACAAATTGAGTCGGATCGATGGACGTTAAGGTTAAGAGGAGCTGCACAACTACCCCGAATCGGTTTCCCGAGAAACCTTCACCCCTCCACTGAACCCGATCCGAATGCGAGCCGACGGTTCCACGCGGTAACAGTTTAATAAGAGTGTTGAGAAGCCACACACAGCGCATAAACATCCAGAACGCCGCGGCGAGCGCACAGGCGACACTCAGAGCCGGGCAGCCCCGAGAGGGCGAGCGGAGAGCGAGAACGATGGGGAGAGAGGCTGGGGTGGCATTAATCACGGCGCAGGTGGAATTTGTCAGGGCTATCGATTGTGTAAGTAAATGTTACAGAAATCATTTGTCAACTTTTTACAGGAGGGCAACATGTCAATCGCTCAGGAGGAAGTGAGGGCGAGCACATGGGAAATGCCTTTTACCACGACGTCTTACCCCGGGACAACACACACCCAATCCTTATATACAGATAAATAAACCATATACAGTGCTGACCACACCACATAGAACAAGAATCATATACAGTCTGTACAAAACTCTACATTATATATATATATATATATATATATATATATATATATATATATATATATATATATATATACATATATACATACAGAGAGAGAGAGAGAGAGAGAGATACATACATACATACATGCATACATACATACACACACATACACGCGCACACACACACACACATATATATATATATATATATATATATATATATATATATATATATATATATATATATATATATATATATATAAAATGTAGTCCATCTGTTAGTGTTCTACAGTACATACTGTGTACGTCCCCTTTACTCTGTTCTAATGCTCAGAACCCCAATAATACCACCACAGAGCAGGGGTTATTTGGTGGGTGCATTAGTCCTACCCAGCAGTGTCACTGAGGTGGAGAAATGAAACTCCAGCAGCACTGCTGCACTAAAACCCCCTCACCACATCAGTGTCACTGCAGAACTGACAAGAAACAATCCACCACCCAAATGATACCTGTTCTGTGATGCTCCTGACCAACAGAGAACAGAGAACCAACAGGGGACTAACAACAACAAAGAACACAGATGGACTACAGTCTGGAATTATAAAACTACAAAGTCCATCTATATGATAAGTGGAGGGAGTATCAGCTGATTCAGGTGGTTGATTTAGTTCGATATTATTTAATACAGTTGTATTTTGGTAAATGCGTTTTGGACGATGGAGTATTTTATGAAAAGGTCATTTTTTCTGTCTACATGTCTGAAGGTGTGGTTTGTTGAGGTCGGTGTGGTCCAACTTGAGCCCTGACCTCAGCTCCAAACACTTATGTGTGATGTAAACTAGAACAAAGAGCCAAGTTCTCTCCAACATCAGTGCGTGACATCATTAATGTTCTCCAATTTAATGCAGGGACACCTTACAGAAGAACAGCTTAACACTGCATGCCATTAAAGCTAAGGTCATCATAAAAGGGCAAGATGCAAACATTTTTTTAAATAATAATAATAATAATAATAAATTACCTGAGGCAACTATAGACTGTGAACCTTCACGTGCAGTTGGAAAAATCAGAGGTCGATAATGGTGTGTGTGTGTGTGTGTGTGTGTGTGTGCAGTAAATGGCTGTCATGACCAGTCCTCATAATCCATGACATCATTGCATTTTCTATATTGCATTACGTCATTTTACAGATGCTTTTATCCAAAGCAACTTACAGGTCTCTCATCTTGATGGTTGGGGTCAGAGTGTGGGGTCAGTGGGTTAAGAGCCTTGCTCAAGGACCCTTGGTGGACTTAGGGATCAAATCCCCAACCTTTAGATTGATAGCCCAACACCTTAACACTGATCCAGAATTCCCATTCATTTTCTAAACAATTGTTTATTATTATTATTATTATTATTATTATTATTATTATTATTATTATTATTATGACAAGGTTTTGGTGAGGACTTGGACTCAGGGAAAAAGGCATTATGCAAAAAGTTTACTGTTTCATCTTCAACTTCAAGAAAGCAGTCATTATATAAATTACATTTAAAAGTACAGCGCCTTAGTGGTTGGCAGGTTCTCCTCTCAGCACTAGGGATTCCCAGTTCGAATCCCCATCTGGGTGGAGTTTCTATGCTCTCCCTGTGTCTGTGTGGGTGTCCGCCGGGTTCTCCGGTTTCCACCCATAGTCCAAAAACATGGATCAAGGTGAATTGAATTCCCCAAATTGCCCCATATAGAGTGTGTCTGTGCGAGTGAGTGTGTGCCCAGTGATAGATTGGCGTCCTGTCCTGGGTGTATCTGCCCAGCGCCTGAAATGTTCTCCCCTGGATGGACATGAGAACCCCCTCACAACCCTAGTAGAGAATTAGGTGGTAATTATAAGATAATTAAATAATAATAATAATAATAATAATAATAATAATAATTGCCCAGCGATGGATGGGTGCCCTGTCCTGGGTCTATCTACCCAGTGCCCGAGACGTTCTCCCCTGGATGGGCATGGGGAACCCCACCGCGACCCTAATAGAGGATAAAGCGGAAGATAATGAATGAATGAATAATAATAATAATATAAAATAATCAAATACTGTATATTCTTAATATTGTGTGATGGACACATGACTACATGCAGTGAAAATTGATGACATCAGCATTGCGAACCCGGACCTAAGGCAACATTAACGCATTTTCACATCAGTGTTTAAACAATGCAGAACGCTCATTAGCATTTTTGAGTAAACTGCTTCGATCGTACAGACACAAACCTACAATCACAACAATCATACCGTACAGAACACATCCAGATGGGTCACCGTACAGACAGCAGGACGATGTGTTCGTAACCGTGATTGTCCACGTTAGTTAATTTGCCGATTTGACATTTTTAAGACACAATACGAAGAACTGAATTGACTTCAGTAAATCCAGATCAATCCCGTCCTTATCATAATGACCTAGCCAACCCACAAACATCGAAACTAATATTCAGATATTTGAGCCCCGGGGGTTGCTATTCGCCCCATTGCCCCAATTTAGCCCACATTTTCCAGGTGTCCCACTGGCCGGCACACAATAGAAACAATAGGGCAGGAAAAGCTACGAGGGAGCCAAAAATAAGTAATTTAAAGGGTCTGCTCACCTGCCTTTAGCGATATGATTTATATTTCTATATTGTTCCCCTTCAGCATGCACATACATTTTTAATGAGGGCAATGGAGGATATAGATCACAAAATGATAGCTGCCCCCTGATATTCTATCTAAGTGTTTCATATATAAATCACTCTGCGGTAAAAAGGGGAAGGGGGTCTATAGTCTCTGTGGGGGACTGGAGAAAATGAAGGGATAGGAAACGTTCATACTAATGATTTTTTTTTTTTTTTTTTTTTTTTGGTGGTGGTATCTCTTCACGGCTGAGATTCCTTGCATTTCAAACGTATATTATTATTCATTTTAAGCCGGATCGCATGAAAACGTATCGTTTGTATGTTTTGTATATATTTTTTTTTCCATATCGTGTACAATGACCGAAGCTTCTAGAGACAGTTTGTACGAGGAAGGTAAGTACACTTAGTAATTGACAATCGTTTTACGACATACGTGGGGTGATTTATGACGGGGTATAAATCACACATTGTCAAATCGTTTTAGAACCGAATTAGACTTGATCACGCCGGAGCGGTCCATCTGTAAAGGACAGAACGCTATTGCTACTAAACTAATTGTACCCCGGCTCCCTCTCTTGACGGAATTACACCCGGAGTTGTACGGAGTTCGGCGGCGAGCGGCACCTGCGTGGTTATCTCGGTTGCATAAGCAGTGTGCAGGAATGCCCCGCCCCTCTGCTCGGCGTCTGCTCGCTCGGTGGACAGACCGTCGTTTACACTTGTGAGGTCCCAAACTTTAGATTCCCATGCGATCGTCCCCGGACTGAGTGAGAATAATGACTGTCCTGTGGGGTATTAATCTTAGTGACCACCGCTCACTGTGGCCACCCACCGGGGTCAAAGGTTAAAGTGGAATCCCTTGACCTCTGCTCTGTTATTGCAGCGCCGAAGTAGCAGAACTCAAACAACGAGCTGGTGGCGGGACGAGCAGCAACCTTTATTTAAAACTGATTTATATGAAAACCAACCACAAAGAGGCATGACATAATAATTAATATATAAGGTACCAGTCAAAAGTTTGGCCACGCCCCCTTTTTGTTCTACTTCCCGTAAAGATGGACTTTGTAGTTCTACAATTCCAGACTGTAGTCCATCTGTTAGTGTTCTACAGTACATACTGTGTACGTCCCCTTTAGTCTGTTCTAATGCTCAGAACCCCAATAGTACCACCACAGAGCAGGGGTTATTTGGTGGGTGCATTAGTCCTATCCCAGCAGTGTCACTGAGGTGGAGAAATGAAACTCTAGCAGCACTGCTGCACTAAAACCCCCTCACCACATCAGTGTCACTGCAGAACTGACAAGAAACAATCCACCACCCAAATGATACCTGTTCTGTGATGCTCCTGACCAATAGAAAACAGAGAACCAAGAGGGGACCACCAGGGGAGAACGTCTCGGGTGCTGGGCAGATACACCCAGGACAGGACGCCAATCTATCACTGGACACACACTCATACTCACAAACACACTCGATATGGGGCATTTTGGAGAAGTCAATTAACCTTGATCCATGTTTTAGGATTGTGGGAGGAAACCGGAGAACCCGGAGGAAACCCACGCGGACATGGGGAGAACATGGAAACTCCACCCAGATTGGGATACGAACCGGGAATCCCTAGCGCTGAGAGGAGAACATGCCAACCACTAAGCCACGTGCTGCTAGTCCAAGGTCATGTAGTGAAATCAAACAGACAATAAGGAGCATGAAGACAGACAGACCGTCTGTAAGACAGATTGACTCGGAACGCCAGAGCATCTCTACACCGTTCCACACTGTAAGGTGTCATGTCCACAGACAGGCGTCACTGCCCCTCCCGAGGAAACGGTTTGGAAACAAGAATCCCTAGCACTGAGAGGAGAACATGCTAACCACTAAGCCACCGTGCCGCCCTGCAATAAATATGTTTCAGCAAATTGACCCTGATTTAGCTACAAAGGTGAGACTAAGACTGTGATGTCATAAACGTTCCTTTAGGTGTATTATTTCGATCCCAATACTTTGGGTAGATACTGTACTGAGTTCATGACACTTGCTCAGGTGGAAGAACCCTGCTCTGTATAAATGCTGAAAAACACAGAGTTTAAGTTAAAATTTAAATTTAAATTCCTGCCTCCAACTCAAATGTCTGAAGTGTGTTGTTACCAAGTGCACTTGAATCAAGCACTTAAACAACACCACCACTCTACTGTCTGGCTCCACAAAATGGCAATTTGTAATAGATTGCAGTATATACGTTCCTATATACGCACATATATATATATATACATACACATACATGGCGGCACGGTGGCTTAGTGGTTAGCACGTTCGCCTCTCAGCGCTAGGGATTCCCGGTTTGAATCCCCATCTGGGTGGAGTTTTCATGTTCTCCCCGTGTCCGCGTGGGTTTCCTCCGGGTTCTCCGGTTTCCTCCCACAGTCCAAAAACATGGATCAAGTCAATTGAATTCTCAAAATTGCCCCATATAGAGTGTGTCTGTGTGAGTGAGTGAGTGCCTAGCGATGGATTGGCGCCCTGTCCTGGGTCTATCTGCCCAGCGCCCGAGACGTTCTCCCCTGGATGGGCATGGGGAACCCCACCGCGACACTAATAGAGGATAAAGCGGAAGATAATGAATGAATGAATGAATATATATATATATATATATATATATATATATATATACACACACACGCACACACACACACACATATATATATATATATATATATATATATATATATATATATATATATACATATACATACATGGCGGCACAGTGGCTTAGTGGTTAGCACGTTCGCCTCTCAGCGCTAGGGATTCCCGGTTCGAATCCCCATCTGGGTGGAGTTTCCATGTTCTCCCCGTGTCCGCGTGGGTTTCCTCCGGGTTCTCCGGTTTCCTCCCACAGTCAAAAAACATGGATCAAGTCAATAGAGTTCTCCAAATTGCCCCATATAGTGTGTGTGTGTGAGTGAGTGTGTGTCCAGCGATAGATTGGTGTCCTCTCCTGGGTGTATCTGCCCAGCGCCCGAAGCGTTCTTCCCTGGATGGGCATGGGGAACCCCGACCCTAGTAGAGGATAAAGCGGAAGATGATGGATGGATGGATGATGGATGGATATATATATATATATATTGCGAAAACTGCGCATTTAGAAATGATTTATTATTATTTTTTTATTTTTTTTTATCATTTGTGATTTCGACATTAAAAAAGCAAAGACCCAATACATTTGTCTTGTGAGTGGTAAAATCCGCGAGAATGCTGTTGCTAAGCAACTAAACCCCGTAATACTTGTCGCTGTCCGTCTACATGAAGTCGATATTGATTAAGACTAACAATTTAGTTACCGATCGGATCCACATTGATCTTTCATCCAGACAACGCAACGATAGTGCGTGAGGAAACTTCAGACAGTTCAGCTGATCAACAGGAAAGTAAATATTAGTCAAAATATCGTGTGCCAATCAAACGTCGGTAGGAGAAACGAAAATGTGGTTGATATCGGAATCCAAAAGTAATGGCGCCGTCGTCTACCTCGTCGTCGTCTCCTCATGAGTCAGACGGACCCGGAGCGCGTAACGAGAAACGGACAGGTCAGGATTTTGCGAGCGCCGACATCACGGGTCAGAGCGGCAGAGGCGGTAATGACAAACATTTGAGCGGTTAGTCAGCCTGGGCAGACTAGTTAAGGCAAACTCAACTGATTTAATGGGTTCTAAACACAGTCCACTCCAGACATAACAAACGACACCAACTAAATCATTACACCAACTTCATATGGCGTGACAATGAGCTTAAAACACGTCCTAAACCTCCAGTTTGGAAGTGGACATTAATACAACTCATCTTGTTGTTCTACCTCGTGCTCGTCTCGTCGTGAGTCAGGCGGACCCCAGAGGTCAGGATTTTGCGAGCCCCGACACCACGGGTCAGAACGGCAGAGGCGGTAACGACAAACGTTTCAGCGGTTAGTCTAGTTAAGGAAGACTTAACTGATTTAATGGGTTCTCACTCCTCCCCCCAACAACAACTGCCTCAGAAACTTCTCAGAATCTTCTGACTAAAGAGAACTGTATCAGCACAACGTTTAAATACGACGTTCTCGCCTCATATCAACACAGTTCACTCCAGACATAACAAACGACACCAACAAAATCAATACGCCAACTTCAAAATACGACCTAAACATCCCGTTTGGAAGTGGAAATGAAAATACGGAGCGTGTAATGAGAAATGGACAGGTCAGGATTTTGCAAGCCCTGACATCACGAGTTAGAACAGCAGAGGCGGTAATGACAAACAATTCAGCGGTTAGTCAGCCTGGGCAGACTAGTTAAGGCAGACTCAACTGATTTAATGGGTTCTCACTCCTCCCCCCACCAACAACTGCCTCAGAAACTTCTCAGAATCTTCTGACTAAACAAAACTGTATCAGCACATTTAAATACAACATTCTTGCATCATATCAACACAGATCACTCCAGACATAACAAACACCACCAACAAAATCAATACACCAACTTTCAAATACGACCTACACATCCAGTCTGGAAGTGGAAATGAAAATGTTGTTGATATTAGAATCCAGAAGTAATGGCGCCGTCGTCTTGTTGTTCTACCTCGTCGTGGTCTCGTCGTGAGACAGGTGGACCCAGAGCGCGTAACGAGAAATACTGCAAGCCCTGACATCACGGTTCAGAACGGCAGAGGTGTTAATGAGAAACAATTCAGCGGTTAGTCAGCCTGGGAAGACTAGTTAATGCAGACTCAACAAATTTACACAGTTCACTCCAGACATAACAAACGACACCAACAAAATCAATACACAGACTTCAAAATACGACCTAAACATTGAAGTGGAAACGAAAATGTTGTTGATATTGGAATCCAAAAGTAATGGCGTCGTCATCTTGTCGTGAGTCAGGTGGACCCGGAGCGCGTAACGAGAAACGGACAGGTCAGGATTTTGCAAGCCCTGACACCACGGGTCAAAGCGGCAGAGGCGGTAATGACAAACGTTTCAGCGGTTAGTCAGCCTGGGCAGACTAGTTAAGGTAAACTCAACTGATTTAATGAAGTTCTCGCCTCATATCAACACAATCCACTCCATACATAACAAACCACACCCACAAAATCAATACACAGACTTTATATGGCGTGACAAGTTCAAAATACGACCTAAACCACCAGTTTGGAAGTGGAAACGAAAATGTGGTTGATATTGGAATCCAAAAGTACCACAATGGGGTGGCATTTAGGTAGAATGTGTGAATGAGAACATATTTATGACATCGTAATGTATGATGGGTACTTTGAGATAGCGGTCCAACTCGGTTTGTGCGGAACTTGACTTCTGCAGTCAGATGTATTGTGGGAGGGAATTCAAGAACCCATTGTGAGGTCTTCTCAGGACGAGGGTTGAATCCCTGACGGCAAATTGAACCCCAACTATTCAAGAAAACTTAAAAATGGCATCCCCCTCAAAGACCCGAGACAAATCCCATCACTGGTCTCAGACCTTACGCGATAAAATCCCAAAAAAAAAACTTTTTTTTTGAAGACCACCTGTTGTCCATTATTTTTACATACTGCTTACTCATAAATCATAACACTGGGTAATTAATCAAGCTGTCAAAACAGAGACTGAAGGTCACATGCCGGGGTCAAAAGGTGTCGTTGGGCCAATGGAGGTCAGGGTCACACCGCATTCCTCATTATCAAGTTGGGATGAGAGAAGGCCTGAGCAAACAAAAGCGAAAGCAGATGGAGAAGGACGGAGGGCGAGAGGAGAAGAAAAGAGACAAAGAGGAGGAAAAAAATGACAAAGAAAAGTGAAAGAAGCTGTCAGCTGCCTGCAAATGAAGATGGGGAGCCAATTCGGTGAGGGGAGGCAGGGAGGAAGAAAAGATAGAGACAGAAAAGGGAGCGGGCTTTAAAAAAAAAAAAAAAAAAAAAAAAAAAAAAAGAACAAGGGGGAAAAAAGATAACTACAAGATGTTTCTGCCACATAGACACAAAATTGTTTGGAGAGAGACGAGGCCGGGCAGTGGTCTCTGAAACGCACCCCCCACCGCACACGTATGAGATGAGAGGAATCAACGGCGGCAGATATGATTGTTATCTGCTTGTCTCGCCTCTTCTGAAAGAGGCGATAAGCCGGAGAGATACCTTTCACTCCGGGCTGAATATCGCTCTTTAAACACGGCCAATGTGCTCAGAAACCCAGAGGTCGGTCACGTTCAATAACACAAACCCCATCACTACACATCAGATCAGTGGCGGCTGATAAAAAGGACGCTGCCTTAAAAAAAACAACTAAAAATAAGATACAAGCTCTAAAGATGGAGAGAGGTGATAGGACGCGTTTGTAATTATCATTTGGGTGGCGGACCATGCCCATCTAGGGGAGAGCGTTTCGGGCGCTGGGCAGATACACCTAGGACAGGACACCAATCTATCACTGGATACACACTCACTCACACAAACACACTCTATATGGGGCAATTTGGAGAATACCTTGATCCATGGTTTTGGACTGTGGGAGGAAAACGGAGAAAACCCACACAGACACGGGGAGAACATGGAAACTCCACCCAAATTGGGATTTAACCTAGTGCTGAGAGGAGAACATGCAAAAAAAGATACAAGCTCTAAAGATGCAGAGAGGTGATAGGATGCGTTTGTAATTACCATTTGGGTGGCGGACCATACCCATACAGGGGAGAATGTTTCGGGCACTGGGCAGATACACCCAGGACAGGACACCAATCTATCATTGGATACACACTCACTCACACAAACACACTCTATATGGGGCAATTTGGAGAACTCAATTGATCTTCATCCATGGGGAGGGAGGAAATCCACATGGACATGGGGAGAACATGGAAACTCCACCCAGATTGGAATTAGTACCGGGATTTTGCAGCACTGAGAGAACATGCCAACCACTACGCAAAAAAAAAAAGATACAAGCTCCAAAGATGCAGAGAGGTGATGGGACGCATTTTTAATCACCATTTGGGTGGCGAACCATACCATCCAGGGGAGAACATTTTGGGCGCTGGGCAGATAAACCCAGGACAGGGAGCAATCGATCGCTGGGCACACACTCACTCACTCACACATGTAAACTACAATGCCGCCGGTTTTAGGTTCTAGATTAAGAAATTTAATTTGAGATCTACTCATAAACACATGCGAGGGGGGGGGGGGGGGTTCCCATGCCCATCCAGGGGATAACGTTTCGGGTGCTGGGCAGATACACCCAGGACAGGACACACCCTCACTCACACAAACACACTATATGGGGCAATTTGGAGAATTCAACTGACCTTGATCCATGTTTTTGGACTGTGGGAGAAAACCGGAGAACCCGGAGGAAACCCACGCGGACACGGGGAGAACATGGAAACTCCACCCAGATTTGGATTCGACCCGGGAATCCCTAGTGCTGAGAGGAGAACATGCTAACCACTAAGCAAAAAAAAAAAAAAAAAAAAAGATACAAGCTGTAAAGATCTAGAGAGGTGATAGGACGCGTTTGTAGTTACCATTTGGGTGGCTGACTGAGAGCGGGTTCTGATAGGACCACGAGTACAGAGCAGCTGAGGACAATCCGTGGCGTATTAAATTCGATTCGTTAGCGCAATCCGGTCCCGTTTCCTCCGGCAGCTCCGGGGCTTTATTGGAACGAGGAATTACCTGTACCGTACTTAACGCCGGCTGACAAGCGACTTGGAGTGTCCGCCTGTCAAACACTCGAGGCCCTCACGGTGCGCCGCATAAATTTCTCCGGCGTGGAAACCCCTCAATAAAGGCGCCCAGACGAGGCGGCAAACCGAATTCAAGAATGTGAGGAAACAGCAAAACAATTTTAAAAAGTGCATATGCGGCGCAACTCCTAATATCCCTCTCCGCGGCGTGAAATGTGAATTCTCAGGCGGTTCTCTATCAAAACATCACTCCTGAACGAGGCGCAGACCACTGCGCAAAATTAGCTGTCACCCTTTCCTCAAAATCTTTGTTAATCTCGTTTCCAGTGTTTGCGGATTTATCAGCACATGCATCAATGTCAGCTCCTTGGTTACTGAGGCGCACTACTTCAGAGAAGATATAATTAAAAATGTTTGGCCGCCGAGAAAGGGAATACGAGGTGGGGTAGGAAGGGTTGGGTTGAGGGGGGGGTGGGGGAGTTGTTGGCTTGCAGGACTGGGAAGCGCCGTCGTCTTGTTGTTCTACCTCGTCGTCGTCGTCTCGTCAGTCGGGCGGACCCGGAGCGCGTACCGAGAAACGGACAGGTCAGGATTTTGCAAGCCCCGACACCACGGGCGGTAATGACGGACATTTCAGTGGTTAGTCAGCCTGGGCAGACTAGTTAGGGAAGACTCAACTGATTTAATGGGTTCTTCCCCACCCCCCCCAAAAAAAAAATGCCTCAGAAACTTTTGCTACAACCAAACAGTAACTATCATTCATTATCAATCATTATCAATTATCAATTATCAATTCATTATCTTCCACTTTATCGTGGGGAGGGGGGGGGTTCCCCATGCCCATCCAGGGGAGAACGTTTCGTGGGCTGGACAGATACACCCAGGACACAGGACATCAGTCTATCACTGGGCACACACTCACTCACATACACACACTCTATATGGGGCAATTTACAGAATTTAATTGACCTTGATCCATGTTTTTGAACTGTGGGAGGAAACCGGAGAACCCGGAGGAAACCCACGTGGACATCATGGAAACTCTACCCAGATTGGGATTCAAACCGGGAATCCCTAGCACTGAGAGGAGAACATGCCAACCACTAAGCCACCGTGCCGCCCTGTAACAGTAACTATCAACTACAAATACAAAGTTCTTGACCTAAACATCCAGTTTTTAAGTGGACATTAATACAACTCGACCTGTTGTTCTACCTCGTCGTCGTCTCGTCGTGAATCAGACGGACCCCAGAGCGCGTAACGAGAAAAAGGACAGGTCAGGTTTTTGCGAGCCACGACACTACGGGTCAGAATGGCAGAAGCGGTACTGACAAACGTTTCACCTGTTAGTCAAACTAGTTAAGGCAGACTCAACTGGATTAACTGCCTCAGAATCGTTTGCGATCTTCTAACTAAACAAAACAGCATCAACACAACACAACAACAACAAAACAGCATCAACACAACGTTTAGATACGAAGTTCTCACATCATATCAACACTGTCCACTCCAGACATAACAAACCACACCAACAAAATCATTACACAGACTTCGTATGGCGTGACAAGTTCAAAATACGACCAAAATATCCGGTTTAAAGTGGACATCAATAGAACTTGTCTTGTTGTTCTACTTCGTCGTCATCATGGTCAGGTTTTTGCGGGCCCCGACATCACGGGTCAGAACGGCAGAGGCAGTAATGACAAACGTTTCACCGGTTAGTCAGTCTGGGCAGACTAGTTAAGGCAGACTCAACTGATTTAATGGGTTCTCCCTCCTCCCCCCACCAACAACTGCCTCAATAAAACTTGTCTTGTTGTTCTACCTCGTCGTTGTGAGTCGGGCTGACCCGGCGCGCGTAACGGATTTTGCGAGCCCCAACACCATGGGTATTTCACTGGTTAGTCAAACTAGTTAAGGCAGACTCAACTAATTTAATCTGTTCTCATTCCTCCCCCCACAAACAACTGCCTCAGAAACTATCCATCCTCTTCCACTTTATCCTCTACTAGGGTGGGGGGGGGGGGTTCCCCATGCCCATCCAGGGGAGAACATTTCGGGCGTTGGGTATATACACCCAGGACAGGACGCCAATCTATCACTGGACACACACTCACTCTATAAGGGGCAATTTGGAGAATTCAATTGACCTTGATCCAGGTTTTTGGACTGTGGGAAACCGGAGAACAAGGAGGAAACCCATGCAGAGAACATGGAACCTCCACCCAGATTGGGATTCGAACCTGGAATCCCAAGCGCTGAGAGGAGAACATTCTAACCACTAAGCCACCGTGCTGCCCGCCTCAGAAACTAAACAGTAAGTATCAACACAGTCCTCTCCAGACATAACAAGCGACGCCAAGACTTCACAACACGACGGAAACACCAGCTTTGAAGTGGACTTCAATACAACTCAGAATTGATCAGGTCTCCAGTGTCTCCACTCACGTCTCCTGAGCACCTGTCATAGAGACGCAACCATTAACAATGCAAAACCTGGCCTCGTCTGCCACCGCCATGATGAGAGGAGGCTGGAATGTCCAGAAGCGTCTCAGCCCGGGGAACCAAAGATGGACATGTGACACCCAGACGTATAGCGCTCATGTTCATGAGAATCTGACACGAAGGGACACGTATGTAAACGCCGCGTGGACGAGGTTTCACAATGGAGAACATCGACAAGTAAAGACCTGCTTATTCAAATCAACAGGCTTTACGTGGGATTTGTTTAATCAATTTGCTAGTCCAATAAGACATGTCGAATTTGCATTCAGGGGAGAAAGGCCAGAGCCCGGCCTTCGTTATGTAAGTGAACTGCAAGGTCTTACAGACAGGTTAAAGTTACTGAAGTTTAGCTTTCGGCTGACTTTAAAGCATTAGTAACCTTCCAGGGCGTAATGACATATGCAAAGGATTTATATTCAAATATAATTCAAATATATTTAATATTTTGTACTTAAACCACGATTAAAACTATTTCTAGGATCTAGGAACATACAAGAAACTGGAGCGAGGAGCCAATGAAATAGATTGAAGATTTTAGACGTATATAACAAAAGTATTTCATCCTGATTGGTTACATTTAAACGTATTTATAATGATAATTAGATTAACTTATACACACACACACACACACACAATTATATTCCATACACACATTATCTTCTGCTTTATCCTCTATTAGGGTTGGGGGAGGGGGATTCCCCATGCCCATCCAGGGGAGAACGTTTCGGGCGCTGGGCAGATACACCCAGGACAGGACGCCAATCTATCACTGTACACATACTCACTCACACAAACACACTCTATATGGGGCAATTTGGAGAACTCAATTGACCTTGAGCCATGTTTTTTAGACTGTGGGATATTTTTATAGATATTTTTGGACATACAGTACATACTATAGACTAGGTAGGTAGGTAGGGGAGAAGGTTGGGAGGGAGGTAGATAGGTAGGGAGGGAGGGAGGTTGATAGATAGCATGGGAGGTATATATATATATATATATATATATATATATATATATATATATATATATATATATATATATATGTGTGTGTGTGTGTGTGTGTATGTATGTATATATATATATATATATATATATATATATATAGATATATATATATATATATATATATATATATATATGTGTGTGTATATATTTATATATGTGTGTGTGTGTATATGTGTGTGTGTGTGTGTGTATATATATATATATATATATATATATATATATATATATATATATATATATATATATATATATATAGGGAGGGAGATATATAGGGAGGGAGATAGATAGCAAGGGAGGGAGGTGGATGGATGAAACGTTGTCCCTGGTAGAGCATGGGGAACCTCGTGGACGTTTCCGCTGAAGATGATGAATGAATGAATATATATCTGTAGCTGAGATCTCTAATTAACCATAAATCTGCTTCCAAAATATCATTTAATAAATAATAAGAGTACCCAGCGATGGATTGGCGCCCTTTCCTGGGTGCATCTGCCCAGCGCCCGAGACGTTCTCCCCTGGATGGGCATGGGGAACCCCACCGCGACCCTATTAGAGGATAAAGTGGAAGATAATGAATGAATGAATCTACAAAGTCAACTCGCCGTCCAATGGCGTGGACGGACTACAAAATAAAATATATATAAAGAGATTAGTGTTGGGATTATAAACTAAGCTGCTTCACTCTCTCGCCTAATTTATTTTTTCTATTTTCCTACGTGAACCCCTCCGCATGTTATGAATCCTCCGAATCCGCCGCTCGGTTATAAACCGTGAGTCAGGCGTGCGTTCGAGTCGCAGGTAGGCACGGCGCGAGCTCCTGATGTCTTTGATGTACAGGGTATCATCTGGCTGTCTTCTGTAACAACCCCGTTATTAGAACCTGGCCTGAGCACTCCCGTCAAACAGCCACGCCGCCGCCGCCGCCACCGCCAGAGCCTTTCATCCTCGCCGCTTTGCTCGTCCTGCGGCGGCCCCGACGCCCCTCTCTCTCTGTAGGGCTAATAATCAATGCCACTTTAGGTCAGCTCTCCACTGAGCCCCTGACCAAACAGCATTCTCATCTCTCGCAGGTCTGGGACGCCTCGTTAAAAGTTCACAGCGCTGATGTATTCATACTCTCTATTATATAAACAAGCCCGGCGGAGGGCAGACCGCCGTCTGGCGTCGCAATTCATCTGCCAAGCGGTGTGGACGCGGAGGACAGGCCGAGGCCACCGCCGGAGAACCCACCCCGGCGTGGTGGTCCTCTCCAACGCTCTCAGATCTCAGCCGGACGGAGACATTAGCGGCTAAACGAGATGGCTCATTCCACGTCTCCGTCCATCTCCGGTCAATGAAGGAGGACAGAGAGGAAAGTGGACGTCGCCGGTGCGTTAGGTCACTTATTCTCTTCTTCATTAAATGGAAAATGGACTCTCGTAAATGCTTGTTAAAATCCCGACCTACACTCCACGCTAATACCGGCCATCCATTTGTGTCCGTCTTAGCTAGCTGACAAGGCTTTACAAGAAGATTAATTGTCCCGGTGTCGGGCGGCGACCGAGCCCTGTCCCTCTCTCATTTCCTTTCTTCCTCGGCCACAGATGCAATAATAGACCTGTCTTTGTGGCCGAAGCGTCATTAGTGTCAGATATAAAAGCCCAAACGGCGGTATGGAAAGTTCGTAGGCCTCCGCGAACTCAAAACGCCACCACGACTCGCCCCACCGCCAATAATTAATCGGACCGGGACGCAAACGGCTCCCGTTTTAAAGACTTTTAAAGACCGCAAGGCTTTTGATTTTTTCCAAGCCGAGCCATCTTTAAGGACATCAAGGGAGCCGGACCCTCTGGCATCTCTCTCGCCTCCGGGAGTGACAATGGGAACGTCTCGCGTCTCGCTCCCCGAGTTGGAGATAATAGCTGCCCATTACCTGCCTATTCCCAGAGCCTGCCGAAGTCTCTGCAGCGCCTCCTCCAAACACGGGAGTCGCCCACGAGGGTTTGATTGAGGACAAAATACCACTCTGCATTTTTCCTCCTTTGCGTTTTTGTGTTGTGGTTGTCTCCCCCCCCCCCTCCACCCCCATTACTCGAAGGGAACCCCGGCTCAGGGGCGATCCCCCCTACTTTTACCCCCCCCCCGAACCCTCCCCCCCCATCAAGAAAAGAAAAAGACAGAAAGGCCCACGGTGGCTGGCGCTGAATGAGGGAGCTAGTGTGTGACTGGGCGCTGTCTCATTAAAAACGGGCAACTGTCTAATTGTCTCGTGGACCTCTGAGAGACTAGTATATTATACTCATCGCAATTAACCAAACAAAAGAGTTTAACCGCCCAAGCACTGGGGATGAGGCTAAGCCTGGAGAGAAAATAGGGGAGGGGGGGGGTATGAGACGGGGGTCGGAACGTAAAAGCAACATGACGAGGGGGATCAAGGCCTAAACATCACCGTCCGTAGGTCCATCAGTGACTCCGGTCCGCCGTCTTTCACGGCTCGGGAGGACGACCCGACGGGCTTTCGAGCTCCCTTCATTTGGCCTGCGCTCATTTTCGCCGCACCTTTGTGCCGACCCGGTGTGTTTATAGCCGGGGCCCGGGGCCCGAACACTCGCGCCTCCTATTCACGGCGCGGTCTTTCAGCTGAGCCTGAAACACCCCTTAAGCCCACTTAACTACCATTTTCCCTCACTCTTCCCGCTCTCCTTTTGTGCTCTCCTCCATTACATCAAACGCAGGAACAAAGGGCGCAGAACAGAAACCGTGGCCGCAGAATAGACCCATCACAAATATTAATTTGAAAAGGTGTTGAAGTGCGAATCTACTTTTATGCACAAGGACAACTTGGGATCTCGCGCTCTCTTAGCCGCTCGCTATCGCTCTCTCTCTCTCTCTCTCTCTTGCTCGCTCGCTCTCGCTCTCTCGCTTCTTCAGTGGGGGAAAATTTCTTTATGGGCTGCAATGAGCTTGGTTTTCAGCTGCAAAAAGGGGAGGCAAAAGGGGCTGGGAGTGCAATTATCCATCAGCAAAAGCTTGAGATTCAGCCGGGCTAAAGACTCCACACTGGCCATTATGAAGGACCGAGATGTGAGGCTGCATTCAGCTCGGCGTGTCTATTAAGACACAGTGGATGGACACACACACACACACACACACACACACACAGGGACACGCGAGACAACCCTAATTTAGACATATACACAAATTATTCTCGATGGCACCCTGGAAACATCTAAAGTCAAATACTTTTTTTGTACAAATTGCCCGGCTACTTCAGATTCTTCCAATATGGATGGAAACAAAAGGGTCCGCATCCTCGCAAACGGCAAAATCGGAACTAAAGAACGCGATGAAAACAAGTTCAAAACCTTCTACTGGCCTGAGAATGGCTGTACTGTATGTTTATACAGTAGGTGGTTGTGGAGTGGTTGACGGTGTGTCAGGTTTAGGGTGAAAAGCCACATTCTTTTCCTTTAATCGTCAAAGTTGTTTATTTTTTTAAATAAAGAGCAGAAAACACAGAGGCTCAGAACGACTGAACGCACCGACACTACAGCATTGGACTAACGGGCCTGCAGGACGCCCTCAATGGACTTATATAGTTATAATATTCATTCATTCATTCATTATCTTCCGCTTTATCCTCTATTAGGGTCGTGGGGGGGTTCCCCATGCCCATCCAGGGGAGAACGTTTCGGGCGCTGGGCAGATACACCCAGGACAGGACGCTAATCTATCGCTGGGCACACACTCACTCACACAGACACTCTATATGGGGCAATTTGGAGAACTCAATTGACTTGATCCATGTTTTTGGACTGTGGGAGGAAACCGGAGAACCCGGAGGAAACCCACGTGGACACGGGGAGAACATGGAAACTCCACCCAGATGGGGATTCGAGCCAGGAATCCCAAGTGCTGAGAGGAGAACATGCTAACCACTAAGCCACCGTGCCGCCCTAGTTATAATATAGTTTTCCAATTGTTAAATACGGGTCAGGCGGCACTGTGGCTTAGTGTTTAGCATGTTCTCCTCTCAATGTTGGGGATTCCCGGTTCGAATACCAATCTGGGTGGAGTTTCCATGTTCTCGGACTCCAATCTATCACTATGCGCATACTCACTCACACAGACACACATATATGGGGCAATTTGGAGAATTCAATTAACCTTGATCCATGTTTTCGGACTGTGGATCCCAGTATCCGCATGGGTTTCCTCCGGGTTCTCCGGTTTCCTCCCACAGTCCAAAAACATGGATCAAGGTCAATTTAATGCTCCAAATTGCCCCATATAGAGTGTGTCTGTGTGAGTGAGTGTGTCCATGTGATAGATTGGCGTCCTGTCCTGGGTGTATCTACTGGGTGTAAAATAAAATATATATATATATATATATATATAATAAGTCTTTAATACTATTAATATTATTTAATATTAATAAGATCAATATCAGGTAGAAGTTCCAGGATCCTGAGGCCGTTCCATCTGTTCGGAACCTCAGCACATAGAGTCATAATCAGTTCTCCGGTTCTCCAGTGATGATAGAACGTATCAGTGCCGGCTCGGGCAGCTGGGTGCGAGGGGGTTGTTATTTTTGATCCTGAACAGAACTAATGCAGGTCTGATCAAACCCTTTCGCAGCGTGCGAGCGACTCGCTGGGCCAGGGGCCCCTCTGCGGGACCCGACCTCTCGGCGCAGGCTTCGGGGGCCGTCACAAACCAGCCAGCGGGGATCAGAATCTCATTCAGAGCCTCCGCCGATGGGCCCTCCTGTTTGTCGCCTTTCACCTTTCCTCCCCACACACACACACACACTCTCACACAATCACACAATCACACAATTACTCAGAATCTGCTTACGTGGGACGGGCTGCAGTGGGTTTGCTAACATTAGCAGTGAGGGGGGGGGGGAAAAAAAAAAAAAAAAAAAAAAAAAAAAAAAAAAAGAAGAAAGGCGTGACGGCGGTCTCCAGGTGTCCGGTAATAGTCCGGAGAATTGGTTATTATTCCTCTCCGCCACACATCGAGACTTAAATATTTCACACACTATTTTTTGGTCAGTATTGAGGGGGGTGGGGCGGGGGGGAGGGTGGTGCTGATGGTGGTGGTGATGGGGAGAAAAAGAAAACCATCATGGCCTTTGGGCTCATCAAAGACTGAACTGATGTGACGGAGAAAGTCGAAATGAAATGTCGTCCTCCTTTTTCTTAAAGCTCATTCCAGCGCTCATCTCAGCAGCTGGACTGCATTTCTGCCCCCCTGCCCCCCCCCCCCCCCCCCCCCCACACACACACCTCATAGCTAGATTTACCCCAAGAAAAGGTCCATAATTTCTTTTCTCTTGGCTAAACCTCATGGTTTGTAGCGTTTGTATGGTTTGAACGTTGGAAAGCACCATGGGTCCGAGTCCACGGTTCGAGGTGGACGGCTGATGTACACTGATGTGGCCTGATGTACACTGAGGCTGAGCATGTTTTACAGACATGACGAAGGACCAGGACGTCCAAACGGCGTGGGGTATGTGTCCTTTCCGCCGTCCTTAAAGGAATTCTATCACTGGGCACACACACACACACACACACACACACACACACACACACACAGACAAACACTACACACACCACACAGGGCAATTTAGAGCACTCAATTTACCTTAAATCCATGTTTTCGGACTGTGGTAGATAACCGGAGAACCCGGAGGAAACCCACATGGACACGGGGAGAACATGGAAACTCCACCCAGATTAGGATTCGAACCTAGATCTCCAGTGCTGAAAGGAGAACATGCTAAACACTAAGTCAGCGCGTTGGAAAGCGTCATGGGTCCGAGTCCACGGTTCGAGGCGGACTGAGGCTGAGCATGTGTTACAGACATGATGAAGGACCGGGTCCAAACGGCGTGGGTTCCTCCAGAGAACCCGGAGGAAACCCACATGGACACGGGGAGAACATGGAAACTCCACCCAGATTAGGACTCGAACCTAGATCTCCAGCGCTGAGAGGAGAACATGCTAAACACTAAGTCAGCGCGTTGGACAGCGCAATGGGGCCGAGTCCACGGTTCCAGGTGGACGTCCTGGCCTGATGTAAACGTGTCCTTTCCGCCGTCCTAAAAGGAATTCTACACAGGGCAATTTAGAGCATTCAATTTACCTTAAATCCATGTTTTTGGACTGTGGGAGATAACCGGAGGACACAGGGACACGGGGAGAACATGGAAACTCCACCCAGATGGGGACTCGAACCTAGATCTCCAGTGCTGAGAGGAGAACATGCTAAACACTAAGTCAGCGCGTTGGAAAGCGTCATGGGGCCGAGTCCACGGTTCGAGGCGGACTGAGGCTGAGCATGTGTTATAGACATGACGAAGGACCGGGTCCAAATGGCGTCCTTTCCGCCGTCCTAAAAGGAATTCTACACAGGGCAATTTAGAGCATTCAATTTACCTTAAATCCATGTTTTTGGACTGTGGGAGATAACCGGAGAACCCGGAGGAAACCCACATGGACACGGGGAGAACATGGAAACTCCACCCAGATGGGGACTCGAACCTAGATCTCCAGTGCTGAGAGGAGAACATGCTAAACACTAAGTCAGCGCGTTGGACAGCGCAATGGGGCCGAGTCCACGGTTCCAGGTGGATGTCCTGGCCTGATGTAAACGTGTCCTTTCCGCCGTCCTAAAAGGAATTCTACACAGGGCAATTTAGAGCATTCAATTTACCTTAAATCCATGTTTTCGGACTGTGGGAGATAACCGGAGAACCCGGAGGAAACCCACATGGACACGGGGAGAACATGGAAACTCCACCCAGATTAGGATTCGAACCTAGATCTCCAGTGCTGAGAGGAGAACATGCAAAACACTAAGTCAGCGCGTTGGACAGCGCCATGGGTCCGAGTCCACGGTTCGAGGCGGACCGAGGTTGAGCATGTGTTACAGACATGACGAAGGACCGGGACGTCCAACCGGCGTGGGGTCCGCGTCCTTTCCGTCGTCCTAAAAGGAATTCTACACAGGGTAATTTGGAGAATTCAATTTACCTTAAATCCATGTTTTTGGACTGTAGGAGGAGACCGGAGAACCAGGAGGAAACCGACATGGACACGGGGAGAACATGGAAACTCCACCCAGATTGGGGATTCGAACCGGGAATCCCCCGAACTAAGTCAGCGCGTTGGAAAGCGCCATGGGTCCGAGTCCACGGTTCGAGGTGGACGTCCTGGCCTGATGTAAACGTGTCCTTTCCGCCGTCCTAAAAGGAATTCTACACAGGGCAATTTAAAGCATTCAATTTACCTTAAATCCATGTTTTCGGACTGTGGGAGATAACCGGAGAACCCGGAGGAAAACCCACATGGACACGGGGAGAACATGGAAACTCCACCCAGATGGGGACTCGAACCTAGATCTCCAGTGCTGAGAGGAGAACATGCTAAACAATAAGTCAGCGCGTTGGAAAGCGTCATGGGTCCGAGTCCACGGTTCGAGGCGGACCGAGGCTGAGCATGCGTTACAGACATGATGAAGGACCGGGACGTCCAAACGGCGTGGGTTCCGCGTCCTTTCCGCCGTCCTAAAAGGAATTCCCTTATTTATATAGCGCTGTTTAGTTAAGTACGCGGCGCGCTCCTCTAAAGGCGTGCGTTAATTCCACGTGTCAAATCACGGAGGACATTAAGAGGACGGAAAATGTCTGCTACGTCCCCCCGCCTTCTCTCACCCAGAGATCCCTGTATGGTCAAAGCGACCGTCCTAGCGGTCCGGGCCACGATGGATACGGCCGAGAGAGAGCAGCGGAGGGGGTCAGCGGGGGTGTTTTGTAAAGCTCGCCGGATCTCGTCTCGATCTGGACAAACATGGACGAGTCCGCGGTTGCCCGGGCGTCCATTTATCTTTTCATTGGCAGCAGCTTAGCGGCTCTTTAGCTCCTCACGCCGTCGGCTTCCTCGCCGTCCGCTTTGAGGGGCATCTGCATGGGACGCGCCTCTAACAAGGGCTAATGGTTTCACATTTTTAGCGCCCCATCCAGGGGACGAGGGGACGAGGCAGGAGGGGGACGGGAGGGGATGGAGAAGAAAGGCAGGGGAGGCGAGCGCGGAGGCAAATGACCGGGCTCGGGGACTAATGAATGAAAAGGCAGCAGATCCCGTCGAACGGCGGAGTGACGGGTTCATTTGGAGCCGAAACGGCCGAGGAGGGAGCACACAATGAGGACGCTCATGGAGCGTAAGAGAAGGCTGCCACCTATCTGTGATGAGGGGAAGCACCGGCATGGTCGCTAGATTAGAAAAGAACACGGTGGAATTAACACAGAATGACAACGGGAGCTTAAAGGTCAGTTGAGAAAAATGAAAATAATAATAAATGGAAAACGAGGGCGGGCCATGGGTCCGAGTCCACGGTTCGAGGCGGACGGCGTTGGCTGATGTAAACCGAGGCTGAGCCTGTTTTACAGACATGACGAAGGACCGGGACGTCCAAACGGCGTGGAGTCCGCGTCCTTTCCGCCTTCCTAAAAGGAATTTTACACGGGGCAATTTAGAGCATTCAATTTACCTCGATCCATGTTTTTGGACTGTGGGAGATAACCGGAGAACCCGGAGGAAACCCACATGGACACGGGGAGAACATGAAACTCCACCCAGATGGGCATGGACACGGGGAGAACATGAAACTCCACCCAGATGGGGATTCGAACCGGGAATTCCCCAGAACTAAGTCAGAGCGTTGGACAGCATCATGGGTCCAAGTCTACGGTTCGAGGTGGACGTCCTGGCCTGATGTAAACCGAGGCTGAGCATGTGTTACAGACATGATGAAGGACCGGAACGTCCAAACGGCGTGGGGTCCGCGTCCTTTCCGCCTTCCTAAAAGGAATTCTACACGGGGCAATTTAGAGCATTCAATTTACCTCGATCCATGTTTTTGGACTGTGGGAGGAAACCGGAGAACCCGGAGGAAACCCACATGGACACGGGGAGAACATGGAAACTCCACCCAGATGGGGATTCGAACCGGGAATCCCCCGAACTAAGTCAGCGCGTTGGAAAGCGCCATGGGTCCGAGTCCACGGTTCGAGGTGGACGTCCTGGCCTGATGTAAACGCGTCCTTTCCGCCGTCCTAAAGGGAATTCTACACAGGGCAATTTAGAGCATTCAATTTACCTTAAATCCATGTTTTTGGACTGTAGGAGATAACCGGAGAACCCGGAAGAAAACCCACATGGAAACGGGTAGAACATGGAAACTCCACCCAGATGGGGATTCGAACCTAGATCTCCAGTGCTGAGAGGAGAACATGCTAAACACTAAGTCAGCGTGTTGGAAAGCGTCATGGGGCCGAGTCCACGGTTCGAGGCGGACTGAGGCTGAGCATGTGTTACAGACATGATGAAGGACCGAGGCGTCCAAACGGCGTGGGTTCCGCGTCCTTTCCGCCGTCCTAAAAGGAATTCCCTTATTTATATAGCGCTGTTTAGTTAAGTGGCCACCGCGCGGAACAACCGGCCACCGTGGCTTAGTGGTTAGCATGTTCTCTTCTCAGCACTAGGGATTCCCGGTTCGGTTTCCATGTTCCATGTTTCCACGTGGGTTTCCTCCGGGTTCTCCGGTTTCCTCCCACAGTCCAAAAACATGCATCAAGTCAATTGAGTTCTCCAAATTGCCCCATACAGAGTGTGTTTGTGTGAGTGAGTGTGTGTCCAGCGATAGATTGGCCCCCCCCTGTCCTGGTATCTGCCCAGCGCCCGAAACGTTCTCCTCTGGATGGGCATGGGGAACCCCCCCCCACAACCCTAATATAGGACAAAGCAGAAGATAATGGATGGATGGAAAACGAGGGTAAAATGAGGAGGAAACGGAACGTGGAACACATCGGGAATTCCGAGGTGGCAGAGCTCTGCCTGGAGCGGGCGTTTGCTCCGCTGCCAAATATTCATACATCCACTCAGGAACCCATTAGAACACCAGAGCGCACCTTGAGGGCGGGGATGGGGCGCACCTTTGATCAGTGCAGTGACCTAATGGGGGTCTCTTGCTTTGTCTGGTGGAGTAATAACGCACTTGTGATCACCACCACCCATGACAGATGTTCCACGCAGAACCCTCAGCTGTAGGCAACGCATTACAGCAACACAAGAACACAAGAACACGCCAATTCCATTACAGACGTATCAAAGCTCCGCGCGGTGCCTGATAGAGATACAGATCTTATACGGCAAAGTTTGGCCACGCCCCCTTTTTGCGACATATTCTCGGTTCCACGTATTATAGAACTGACAATAAACAATCCACCACCCAAATGATACCTGTTCTGTGATGATTACAGACGATTACAGATTTTAATTATAATTTCTTAATTATATGATCACTCTATTATCATTAACACAAAATATTTAACTGTTCAATCATTATCTTCCACTTTATCCTCTATTAGTGTCGTGGGAGGTTCCCCATGCCCATCCAGGGGAGAACGTTTCGGGCGTTGGGCAGATACACCCAGGACAGGGGAGCAATCTATCGCTCGGCACACACTCACTCACACACACACACACACACTCTATATGGGGCAATTCAGAGCATTCAATTTACCTTGAATCCATGTTTTTGGAATGTGGGCTGAAACCAGAGAACCCGGAGGAAACCTACATGGATATGTGGAGAACATGGAAACATGTTCTCCTCTCAGCGCTAGGGATTCCCGGTTCGGATCCCAATCTGGGTGGAGTTTCCATGTTCTCCCCGTGTCTGTGTGGGTTTCCTCCGGGTTCTCTGGTTTCCTCCCACAGTCCAAAAACATGAATCAATTGTATTGAATTCTCCAAATTGCCCCATATAGAGTGTGTGTGTGAGTGAGTGTGTGTCCAGTGATAGATTGGCGTCCTGTCCTGGGTGTATCTGCCCAGCACCCGAAACGTTCTCCCCTGGATAGGCATGGGGAACCCCCCCCCCCCCCATTCTCCTTGAGCGGCCAGCAGCATCAACAGTGTAGGACACTAATGTACAGATTGGACGTTGGCTGGAGGGAGAGAGGACCAGTGGTTGGGGATGGAGTATGAGTCCCCCACTGAGTCTTGGTCCTCACAAGGTTTCTTCGTTAAATAACAACATAAAAGGGAGTTTTGTCTTGCCACTGTCGCTTCGGCTTGCTCTTTGGGGGTTTAAAGGCTTTTCATTCTGTGAAGCTGCTTTGTGATGATGTACTGTTGAAAAAAGCGCTCTATAAATAAATAACTTGACCTTGAGTACGTGTGGGAACGTGTGGGAACGTGTGGGGGAACTCCGTCTGATCGGCGTGTTCCACTCGCGCTCCCGTCACTACGTCCTGGGCACACCGGCGTTTTAAACGGACTGATCCGATTGGCAAACGCTTGCGACGGCGTGTTAACGATCCCGATCGAGTGCTCAGCTCACCCCATTAAATTTCAATCCCCGTGTCAATCAACGACAATCAGGCAGCATGGCCAGTTTACAATGACATCATCTATTGACGGCTCATCGATTGGCTGGACTTTCGGCGTTCTAATCCAAACAGAACGTCACGTCAAATAAACCTGCAACGTCTCACACAGTGAGACCATAAATAACTTACACTGAAAACATTTCATATTCTAACAATAACAATATGAGGAGGCACGGTGGCTTAGTGGTTAGCATGTTCTCCTCTCAGCACTAGAGATTCCCGGTTCGTATTGAATCTCCAGTCGATTGAATTCTCCAAATTGCCCCATATAGAGTGTGTGTGTGAGTGAGTGTGTGCCCAGTGATAGATTGCCCCCCCCTGTCCTGGGTGTATCTGCCCAGCGCTCGAAACGTTCTCCCCTGGATGGGCATGGGGAACCCCCCCACGACCCTAGTAGAGGATTAAAGCAGAAGATAAAGGATGGATGGATATACAATATGAATCAAAAGTTTGGCCACGCCCCCTTCTTGTTCCACTTATCATATAGATGGACTTTGTAGTTTTACAATTCCAGACTGTATTTGTGGTGGGGGGGGGGGGGGGAACATGTAAACTCCACCCAGATTGGGATTCGGACCTGGATCCACAGCACTGAGAGGAGAACATGCTAAACCACTACACCACCTTAGCTTCCCATTAATATTGTTCTCATCTTTACTCATTATCTTCTGATAATGGGGGGGGGGGGTGTTCCCCATGCCCATCCAGGGGAGAACGTTTCGGGCGCTGAGCAGATACACCCATAGACGCCAATCTATCACTGGACACACGGTTACCCACACACACACTCTATATGGGGCAATTTGGAGAATTCAATTGACCTTGACAGGTGTCTTAGTGGTTAGCATGTTCTCCTCTCAGCACTAGGGATTTCCTCCCACAGTCCAAAAATGGATCAAGGTCAAATGAATTCTCCGATTTGCCCCATATAGAGTGTATATGTGTGTGCCCAGCAATAGATCGGCGCCCTTAATCGCCCTTTGTGTGAGTGAGTGTGTGCCCAGCGATAGATTGCCCCCCCCTCTCCTGGGTGTATCTACCCAGCGCCCGAAACGTTCCCCCCTGACTGGGTATGGGAAACACCCCCTCCCCCCGCAACCCTAGTAGAGGATAAAGTTGAAGATCTTTAAAGAATTTTGGCATTTCCATGTTCTCCCCGTGTCTGTGTGGGTTTCCTCCGGGTTCTCCGGTTTCCTCCTACAGTCCAAAAACATGGATCAAGGTCAATTAAATGGTCCAAATTGCCCCATATAGAGTGTCTGTGTATCCAGTGATAGATTGGCGTCCTGTCCTGGGTGTATCTGCCCAGCGCCCGAAACGTTCTCCCTTGGATGGGCATGGGGAACCCCCCCCATGACCCTAATAGAGGATAAAGCAGAAGATAATGGATGGATAAAATAAAATAAAAGTAAAAAGCGTCCGCTGAATATAAATGTAATGCATTGACACCCGATCGCCCGCCCCTCAACCAAATACCCAGAATCCTCCGGCCCGTCTCGACCCGAGGCCCGTCTCGCGTATTCCTCTATAAAATACGTCCATTAGAAATTGTTCTGGCTGGTATTAAGTCATCAATCAACACTGTTGAGAGAAGAGATTATAGAAGGGCGCTAAGAAGCGGGGCTATTATTTCCAGGGATTAAATCACATCTTCCTAAAGCCGCAGATTAAACCCAAGTAACTGAAGCGAGCTCGTTCCTAAAGAAGGTTATTACGCCGTCCACGCAGGAAATCACAGATTGGGTTTCACTGGAACTGAGGAACCAATACGGCTGCGACGCATGCGTTCAGCCGGCTGCACCTAACCGCGGCGGCTGCAGGGTGCAGGGGACAGCGGGGGCTTTTTGATGCATTAGCTGTAAGCTGGGAGACAACATACTGAGCAGTCGCTCTTTCAGTCGCCATCCGTACAGAGATACCAGAGCAAACATGTTCTAATCAGCTGCAAGCCTTTAGTCAAACACAGCATTAAGGAACGCAGCGACCGCCCCGGGGGTGGTACAGCCTTAATGTGCACGCCTGAGACGGCCAGCCAGGACTATACTGACTGGGCTATCTAAACGGGTACTGGGGGGGGAGGGGGGTATGTAAACGACGTGATCGTGGACAAAATGCCGATGTTTTAAAGTACCGTATTTTCCGGACTATAAGGCGCATCTAAAAGCCTAAAATTTTCCCCGAGATCGGACGTGCGCCTTATACTGTGTACTGAGTTCCAAAATCTATAAACGTATTGTTGTGCGAGAGGGTGCTTTTTTTCCACACATCGCCGCCCTGCTGATCTGTGACTCCATGCGCGCTCATCTCACAGAAAAGCAGAGTGAAGAAAATGAATTCGGAGCTCGCCGTCATTCCGGGAGGATTAAATAAAGAACTCCGACCGCTGGACATTGGCGTAAACGGGGCGTTTAAAGTAAAGTTGCGGGCGGCGTGGGAGCGATGGATGATAGACGGCGAATACACGTTTACTAAAACTCGGGAGGCGGCGCCGGGGCGAGTTACGCCACCGTCTGTGAATGGATTGTGGAAGCCTGGGCTGAGGTTATAGAACCCGTAATTCAGACTGCGCCTTATAGTACGGTGCGTTTAATGGATTGTGGACGTCTGGGCTGAGGTTTCTGCTGTAACCGTCGTCCGAGCTTTCACGAAAGCCGGCATCGTCGCCGAACAGCCGCCTGGAGACGAGACGGACTCAGACATCGATGAGAGGGAACACCGGAGTGCTCGATAGTGAAACAGCTTTTTAATTCAGACACAGAAGACGAGGACTTTGATGGATTTGTGGGAGAAGAGAGAACAAAATAATGTGTTTTGTCAAGTAGTAGAATAAACTTCAATTAAAAATCACCGTTTTGCATCCTTTACTTTTCTTGTAGATCGTATGTTTTAGCGAGTGCCTTATAATACGGTGCCGTACAGAATAAGTACCGTACAGAAATACAACCCGTAATTCAGACTGCGCCTTATAGTACGGTGCACCTTATATGTGGGTCAAATATAGAAATAGAGCCCGTAATTCAGACTGCGCCTTATAGTACGGTGCGTCTTATGAATTGTGGAAGCCTGGGCTGAGGTTTCTGCTGTAACCGTCGTCCGAGCTTTCACGAAAGCCGGCATCATTGCTGAACGGCCGCCTGGAGACGAGACGGACTCAGACATCGATGAGAGGAGAACACCGGAGTGCTCGATAGAGAAACAGCTTTTTAATTCAGACTCAGAAGACGAGGACATTGATGGATTTGTGTGAGAAGAGTGATTAAAAATAATGTGTGTTTTGTCAAATAGTAGAATAAACTTCAATTATAAATCAGCGTTTTGCATCCTTTACTTTTCTTGTAGATCGTATATTTTAGCGAGTGCCTTATAATACGGTGCTGTACAGAATAAGTACCGTACAGAAATAGAACCCGTAATTCAGACTGCGCCTTATAGTACGGTGCGTCTTATGGATTGTGGACGCCTGGGCTGAGGTTTCTGCTGTAACCGTCGTCCAAGTTTTCACGAAAGCCGGCATCGTCGCCGAACAGCCGCCTGGAGACGAGACGGACTCAGACATCGATGAGAGGGAACACCGGAGTGCTCGATAGAGAAACAGCTTTTTAATTCAGACACAGAAGATTCAGACTTTGATGGATTTGTGGGAGAAGAGTGATTTAAATAATGTGTGTTTTGTCAAGTAGTAGAATAAACTTCAATTAAAAATCACCGTTTTGCATCCTTTACTTTTCTTGTAGATCGTATGTTTTAGCGAGTGCCTTATAATACGGTGCTGTACAGAATAAGTACCTTAGAGAAATAGACCCCGTAATTCAGACTGCGCCTTATAGTACTTATAGTACTGCGTCTTATACGTGGGTCAAATATAGAAATAGAGTCCGTAATTCAGACTTCAGCCTTATGGTCCGGAAAATACGGTAATCCACTCTGATTAAGAAGGATTTAAATAAAGCCTTACACGACGTTCAGAGGCGGATGACGTATACGGAACGTGGATGTAAATATACGTACGGATCGCTTTATTAGCTTCATCTTTAGGGGGTGCACTGGTTCAAATCGCTATCTCAATCTGAGTGGAGAGTCCATGTCCCCCCCGGGTTCTCCGGTTTCCTCCCACAGTCCAAAAACATGGATTCAAAGTGAATTTATATTCGACAAATTGCCCCATATAGAGTGTTTGTGTGTGTGTGTGTTTGTGTGTGTCTGTGTGAGTGAGTGTGTGCCCAGTGATAGATTGCCCCCCTGTCCTCGGTGTATCTGCCCAACACCCAAAACGTTCTCCACTGGATGGGCATGGGGAACCCCCCCGCAGAAGATAATAATGAGATAAGATGAGATAATAATAAAAATGGGGGAGAGACGGTGGCTTAGTGGTTAGCATGTCAGCCTCTGGGGATCCAGGTTCGAATCCCAATCTGGGTGGAGTTTCCATGTTCTCCCCGTGTCTCTGTGGGTTTCCTCTGGTTGTCTCCCACAGTCCAAAAACATGGATTCAAGGTGAATAGGCTGCTCTAAATTCTCCCTATGTTAGACTGGCGTCCTGTCCTGGGTGTATCCCAATCTGGGTGGAGTTTCCATGTTCTCCCCGTGTCCGCTTGGGTTTCCTCCGGGTTCTCCGGTTTCCTCCCACAGTCCAAAAACATAGATTCAAAGTGAATTGGCTTCTCCAAATTGCCCCATATAGACTGTGTGTGTGTCCGTGTGAGTGAGTGTGTGTTCAGTGATAGATTGGCGTCCTGTACTGGGTGTATCTGCCCAGCGCCCGAAACGTTCTCCCTTTCATGGACATTTGGAACCCCTCTATGACTAGTATAAGATTGATCAGAAGATAATGAGATAACAATATAAATTGGGGTGACACGGTGGTTTAGTGATTAGCATGTTCTCCTCTCAGCGCTAGGGATTCCCGGTTCGAATCCCCATCTGGGTGGAGTTTCCATGTTCTCCCCGTGTCCACGTGGGTTTCCTCCGGGTTCTCCAATTTCCTCCCATAGTCCAAAAACATGCATTCAAGGAAAAACGGCTGCTCTAAATTGCCCCATATCGAAATACATACAATCCCACGTGCGTCCTTTTTCTCTGAATAAATCGACATTTAGAGGTTTCTTTACCAGGGGGCTTGGGGTAATGGGGGGGCCTTTATTGCAGACGATACTGTGCTGATAGATCTGCTTTAATTCACTGTGCACAGCGTCTAGTTGGTTCTCCCGTCCGCAAAGTGGATCGGCGGCGGACTCTCTGCACTCAACATCTTTTATTCTTGACTCCAGCTTTGCTTTAGGGCAGCTTCAAAAGAAATTTCAGAAGGAACAGTTACAGTATCATTTATTATTTATTAGATCTATTTAGAAAGAGCGTCTCAAAACGCAAGGAAAGTACACAGAACCGTGAGGAATTACGAGAATTTAAGGGAGAAACAAAAGAGCAACCGCCTTCTTTCTAAAAAGGAAGGTTTAAAAACGTGGACGAGTCTAATGAGGGGGGAGCCAATCATTCGGCGAGGAATGCGGGGAGACATGGCGGTGCGTTGAGGCTCAACTTAGTTAACCTGTTTGTAATTAGCTGATGCTGCAACCTTGAGATTTGGATGTGTACCCGTCATGCGGTGGACTCCATCCATCCATCATCTTCCACTTTATCCTCTATTAGGGTCGCGGGGGGGGTTCCCCATGCCCATCCAGGGGAGAACGTTTCGACGCTGGGCAGATACACCCAGGACAGGACGCCAATGTATCACTGGACACACACTCACTCACACAGACACACTAACACTCTATATGGGGCAAATTGGAGAACTCAATCGACTTGATCCATGTTTTTGGACTGTGGGAGGAAACCGGAGAACCCGGAGGGACCCCACGCGGACACGGGGAGAACTCCACCCAGATGGGGATTCGAACTGGGAACCCCTAGCGCTGAGAGGAGAACATGCCAACCATTAAGGCACCGTGCCACGATGCGGTGGACTCATCAAAAAATAAATAAATAAATAAATCGAGCGATCGGGTGTCAATACATCACATTTATATTCAGCAGACGCTTTTTACTTTTATTTTATCCATCCATTATCTTCCGCTTTATCCTCTATTAGGGTCGCGGGGGGTTCCCCATGCCCATCCAGCGGAGAACGTTTCGGGCGCTGGGCAGATACACCCAGGACAGGGGGGCAATCTATCGCTGGGCACACACATACACTCTATATGGGGCAATTTGGAGAATTCAATTGACTTGATCCATGTTTTTGGACTGTGGGAGGAAACCGGAGAACCTGGAGGAAACCCACGTGGACACGGGGAGAACATGGAAACTCCACCCAGATGAGGATTCGAAACGGGAACCCCTAGCGCTGACAGGAGGACATGCCAACCACTAAGCCACCGTGCCGCGATGTGGTGGACTCATCAAAAAAAAAATAATAATAAAAAAAATTTTTTTTAAAACCTTCAGGCGAAATCCGCAATCATGGACCAGAATAAAGAAACTCCATCATTGTTTTTGTTTTTGTTTTTTGTCCTGAACTCGATGACGCGTTAGTCTGTGAGGAGACATCACATTCCATTACACCAACCAATCAACTAAATTCATCAGCAACAACAACTAAAAAAACGTCGGGGGGATCACATTATGGACAGATTAAGCAATTCAGGCACGTTTATTTATTAATTTTCCTCAGAATTAAATGCACATATTATAATTCTAAAGTCTGTGGATGTAGCATTACTGCTTACTCAGCATCTAGCAACATATACTGCAGGTGCACCGTTAAAGAGGGCAGTACAAATTCCATCCATCCATTATCTTCCGCTTTATCCTATATCAGGATCGCGGGGGGGGTCCATCCAGGGGAGAACGTTTCAGGCGCTGGGCAGTTACACCCAGGACAGGACGCCAATCTATCACTGGACACACTCACTCACACAGACAGACACTATATTGGGCAATTTGGAGAATTCAATTGACTTTGATCCATGTTTTTGGACTGGGGGAGGAAACCGGAGAACCCGGAGGAAACCCACGTGGACACGGGGAGAACATGGAAACTCCACCCAGATTGGGATTCAAACCAGGAACCCCTAGAGGCAAACGTGATAACGGCAGTAGAAATTGAGTAATTAAATAAGATTAGGGTGGCACAGGCTTAGTGGTTGGCATGTTCTCCTCTCAGCACTAGGGATTCCCGGTTCGAATCCCCATCTGGGTGGAGTTTCCGTGTTCTCCCCGTGTCCATGTGGGTTTCCTCCGGGTTCTCCGGTTTCCTCCCAAAGTCCAAAAACATGGCTCAAGGTCAATTGAATTCTCCAAATTGCCCCATATAGAGTGTGTCTGTGTTAGTGAGTGTGTTCAGTGATAGATTGGCGCCCTGTCCTGAGTGTATCTGTCCAGCGCCCGAAACGTTCTCCCCTGGATGGGTATGAGGAACCCCACCGCGACCCTAGAGACAATGGTTGGATGGATGTTCTCCTCTCAGAGGTAGGAATTCTCGGTTTGAATCCCCATGTTCTCCCCGTGGGTCTCCTCCGGGTTCTCCGGTTAAATCTAAATCACTCCACTCCGCTACATGTCGGGCCTAATTACACCGCCTTCCCGTGATTAATTTACAATAAATAACTCATAATGGGTTCCTCTCGTACCTTATTGGTTTAAAAACACAAAATAATACCAAAAACTGCCCAGTGATAGATTGGTGTCCTGTCCTGGGTGTATCTGCCCAGCGCCCGAAACGTTCTCCCCTGGATGGGCATGGGGAACCCCACCGCGACCCTAATATAGGATAAAGCGGAAGATAATGGATGGATGAATGAATACCAAAAACAGCATGGGATTCATTGAATAATGAATCTTTTTGGAGCGATGATTCAGTTCAGATTTGTTCTCTCATTAATATTCCTGCGTTCACATGTTCTCCTGTTCTGACGCCGCTCTACAGGACGATCTCTAGATCTGCTCATGAGAACATACAAACTCCAAAACAGGCAAAACCCTGGCTGTCTGCCCAGCGATTGATCCGGAGGCCTTCGTGCTGTGAGTCAACATCGCTACCCAACTGTGCGAGCGAACACAGAGTGAACTTTACAAACAGCATCAATGCAGAGAACACGCCATGTTCCTTTCACAGCATACTAATGCACGCAGATAACATTAGGAACGGGATAGGATGAACATGTGACAGGATAGGCCAGCATGGCCACCACTGCAGCTTATAAATAATGTATTGATAAAATTAATCTGTATTATAAAATAAAAACCTGCAAATAAATGATCATAAAACATAAACGGTTCCAGCTCACCAGCAAAGAACCATAAGAACCATCTCATCGCATTACCTTCCACTTAATCTTATATTAGAGTCGTGGGGGGGGTGGACCATGCCCATCCAAAGGAGAACCCAGGACAGGATGCCAATAATCTATCACTGGGAATACACTCTGACACACATATACACAAATAGATACACACATACATACATACATACATACATACATACATACATACATACACACACACACACAGACAGATACATACATACACACATACATACATACACAAATACACACATACACACACAGACAGATACATACATACACATATATAAACACACACATACATACACACATACACAAATACACACATACACACACAGACAGATATATATATACACATACACACACACACACACACACACCCATAGACAGATGCATACATACATACATATATATATATATATACACACACCCATACATACATACATACATACACACACACACATCTATACACTGTATATATATATATATATATATATATATATATATATATATATATATATATATATATATATATATATATATATGTGTGTGTATATATATATATATATATATATATATATATATATATATATATATATATATATATATATATATATATATATACATACATATACACACACACACACACACACACACATATACACACATACATACATACACACAGATACGTGCATATACACACACATACATATACACATACACAGACACATTCATACACATACACACTATATAGGGGTGATTAAGAGCAACCTATTCACCTTGAATCCATATTTTTAAACTGTGGGGGAGGAAAATGGAAGCTCCACCCTTGGGATTCGAACCTGGCTCCCCAGCACTGAGAGGCTGATAATTTTTTTTTCTCCATAAATAGAAATACATATTAATATAAACAGCGAGTTATTTTCCGATGAGCACCGAGACGGTATCACGTTGCTTAGCAACCACTGTTCACTTTAAAAAGCAAACTACAGTACGTCGCTAAAGAGCAGACTATTAATAATATTGTTTTAAATAAACACATTCATGAAATCAAACGTCGTCGTGTCATTATAGTGCGTTTGTAATTGTTTTCTTAAAGCAATAAGCCACTCGTACAATAACACAGGTTGTGTATTATTGTAAATAAATCACGAGAATAAGGCATAACTGTAATCCGGTATGCGTCGGGTCTGATAAAACCTCTTTCCAGTGATTTATTCAGAAGAACGCCGCCCTCTCGTACCATATTGCTTTAGTATGAATTAGTTAGGCGCATTTAAGGAATAAGTTTAATTAACTAGAACAGATCTTCTGTTTCGGTCGACTACGACAACGGTTCGAACAATGCACGCGCCTCGGTGTAACCACAGCTGCTTTTCAAACTAATGAAATTCCACCTCACATGGCATGATGATTAATGACTTTAAATCATAACTAATGGCACCGTGCTGTCATTAAGAGACAGACAGCACAATCCCCTGCCTGAGCCCAGGCTCATGTTTAGTGACATCAGTATATAAGCAACATTAAAGGCTCCTGGAGAGGAAATAAATCACCAAAAGAAATCCTCTTCATTCTCCATTTCAGCTCCGTTTGCTCGGTTACGTGCGTGGAGCCTTTTTTTAAATCTCCGCAGCCCGAGTGGGCTTGTGTTTTGATCTTTAACCGTGGAACAGAGCAGGTGCTGTGTTGTCTGGGGGTGGTCTCCCACCCAGCCTGGCCTCTTCACACGGCGCTCTCCATTGGTCGACTTCCAGGGACCTGCATCAGCTGTTTCCTTGCAGCGAGCTGACAACTTCATTAGCCTCGCTCAGTAGCCGTTTCCCACCGTTCTCACCACGAGCGAATCACACACACACACACACACACACACACACACACACACACTCTCTGATATTCACACATAAAGGTCACAAGCTGATATGTTCAGCTAGACAAACAAGCTCATAGGAAGGGAAAACAACATTGCACCATCGAACCGGGGGCTGCGGGAGGTAAACCCCGTATGTAAATAATGTAGGAAGGGATTTCAGTGTGTTTTTCATCCGTTGCGATTACCAGAGAAAAAGATTCTAAAGAGCAAGCCGGGTGTTCATCAAGAAAACGCTTTCTAAACTGCAGAGACGTGTAAGCAGTGTTTCTTAAAGAAAATAATGATATCTTGGGGGGGGGTTCCCCTTGCCCATCCAGGGGAGAACGTTTCGGGCACTGGGCAGATACACCCAGGACAGGCATACACATATACACATACACACACACACACACACACACACACACACACACACACACACACACATATATATATATATATATATATATATATATGGCGGCACGGTGGCTTAGTGGTTAGCACGTTCGCCTCTCAGCGCTAGGGATTCCCGGTTCGAATCCCCATCTGGGCGGAGTTTCCATGTTCTCCCCGAGTCTGAGTGGGTTTCCTCCGGGTTCTCCGGTTTCCTCCCACAGTCCAAAAACATGGATCAAGTCAATTGAATTCTCAAAAATTGCCCCATATAGAGTGTGTCTGTGTGAGTGAGTGTGTGCCCAGCGATGGATTGGCGCCCTGTCCTGGGTCTATCTGCCCAGCGCCCGAGACGTTCTCCCCTGGATGGGCATGGGGAACCGCACCGTGACCCTAATAGAGGATAAAGCGGGAGATAATGAATTAATATATATATATATATATATATATATATATATATATATATATATATATATATATATATATATATATATATATATATACACACATACATACATACATACATACATACAAATATATACACAAACACACACACACACTATATAGGGGTGATTAAGGACGCCAATCTATCACTGGGCACACAAACACACACATAAACACACTCTATATGGGGCAATTTGAAGCATTCCATTGACTTGATCCATGTTTTTCGACAGTGGAGGAAACCCACACGGACACGGGGAGAACATGGAAACTTCACCCAGATTGGGATTGGACCCGGGAATCCCTAGTGCTGAGAGGAGAACATGCTAACCACAAAGCCACTCTTCACGTGTCCGCGTAGGTTTCCTCCGGGTTCTCCGGTTTCCTCCCACAGTCCAAAAACATGGATCAAGTCAATTGAGTTCTCCAAATTGACCCATATAGAGTGTGTCTGTGTGAGTCAGTGTGTTCAGTGATGGATTGGCGCCCTGTCCTGGGTGTATCTGCCCAGCGCCCGAAACATTCCCCCCTGGATGGGCATGGGGGAACCCCCCCCCCGCGACCCTAAAAGCAGAAGATAATGGATGGATGGATGATGAGATCATGAAATACGAGGCAGGTATTTACAAAAGGAAAGAACAAGGTGGAAGACAACAAGCCCCCGGAGCTAACGGAGGAGAACAGAAGGGAAGAGGCAATGTTTACAAATCCTACAAGACGAGGAGATTGCAGTGATTATGCAGCTGGCTGAACTCAGAGCTTATAATCTCCAACATATGACGGCTGAGAGTGAGCTGACTGCCTTTATATAACGTTCCAGCTGTTCCTTATAAAGGAACCTTCCAACAACCCTTATAAAGCTCAGATCATCACGTTAGAAAGGTGTGGAACCCCTCCTATAATCTCTATAATCAAGATCCATGGGGTATCACAGTATAGGTTTTTATAAGGTTTGGTCACCAAGTTTTTCATTCAGGGGGGCAATTAGTATCTCCACTCTACCCATCAGCATGTCATTGGAATGTTCAAGGAAAAGCCACAGAGGTACAGGGAGGACATGCAAACGTGTTCCTTGCCCATCTGGGGAGAACGTTTCGGGCGCTGGGCAGATACACCCAGCACAGGGTGCCAATCTATCACCTGGGAACACACTCACTCACACAGACACACACAAACTCTATATGGGGCAATTTGGAGCATCCTCTTCCCCTTGATCCATGCTTTTAAATTGTGGGAGGAAACCGGAGAACCCGGAGGAAACCCACACAGACAACATGCAATCAGTGCTGAGAGGAGAACATGCCAAACACTAAGCCACCGTGCCTCCCCGATGCGCCAGGTCATTTTCTAAAATATTAGAAAGGAGGGGGAGGGGGGGGGGCATGGTGTCTTAGTGGTTAGCATGTTCTCCTCTCAGCGCTAGGGATTCCCGGTTTGAATCCCCATCTGGGTGGAGTTTCCATGTTCTCCGTGTCTGCGTGGGTTTCCTCTGGGTTCTCCGGTTTCCTCCCACAGTCCAAAAACATGGATCAAGGTCAGTTGAATGCTCCAAATTGCCCCATATAGAGTGTGTCTGTGTGAGTGAGTGTGTGTCCAGTGATAGATTGCCCCCCTGTCCTGGGTGTATCTGCCCAGAGCCCGAAACGTTCTCCCCTGGATGGGCATGGGGAACCCCCCCCCGACCCTAAAATAGGATAAAGCAGAAGATATTGGATGTATGGACCTGGCGCACTGATACAGATGTGAAGCGGTCAGAGGTGTGCCAACATCACGGCTGGACACACAGCTCAGCCAATCGGATTTAAGCAGCCGAGCGACCCGTTTTCTAACAACGAGCACCAAGATGAGTCTATATACTCGGGGTAATGCTAATGTCTGATTATACAAATCCAAGATTTGGTCCTGAATGCAGCAGCAGCAGCAGCTTCCTGAACGTACTCCACATTTGCTTAATCACTTTCTGTTGATATGCTTACTCTTTAGTTCTGCTCAATTAGCTCAAAATCTGCTAAAACAGAACTAAATTACAAACGTGATCGGCGATGTAGGAGAACACACAGGAAAGAAAGGAAAACCAGAAAGGAACCTCTCGTTCATATTTAGGCCGATACGCTCCTTTCATTTTGAGCTTTTTTTTTTTTTGTTTTTTATTGCCCTCCTCCCCGCACGAAGCTCCAGCAAGCAAATCCATCACCCCTGGCAGTGTCGCAAACTCACTATTATCATTTTAAAGCTTGATATATTCTACATTAAAGTGAAACCAGGACTCAGCGTTTTATGTCCACGCCATGCGAGAATCCAATCCCAGATTGATTTTGTGTATATACATTGTCAGAGGATTGATGATTGATTAATTTTTCATTTGATGAGTCAGGCGCGACGCGAGCTGAGCCGAATTCTAATATCAGCGCCGCGGGAAGATCGGCCGCCGCGCCGGCGCTCTCACTTCTCCCCGATCTCCGCGGGAAGCCTTTCAGGCGTACGGCGGATGAACAAAACGCAAGGTGAGCTCCCGATCCGCTCGGGTTTACAGATCCGGACGCGGGCGTGAGCCTGGATCAGATAATTAATCTGTACCGCTGATTGGAAGCTGAATTCCTAAAGGGGAATGAGTTTTTGGGGAGGAGGGGTGCACGTCATTCATTCAGTGATTTCATTCGTATCAGAGCCGTTTACTGCAGCTGGGTCACCGGGTGAACCGGAGTCGGTCCCGGGATTTACTAAGGTCAAATTTGGAAACACAGGCGGGTTCTGATTTTAGAGTAAGACAGAGAAACCGAGGAAAAAATTAATAATTGTGTTTAAATCTACAGGCTTTGGGGGAAACCCACAAACGCTCAATATAAACAATATAAATAAGTAATAAATAATAATATAAATAATATAAATATTTATACTTATATACAATATACCTGTCACCACAAGGTATAATGTTTTACATCCAAAAACATGGATTTAAGGTAAATTGGCAGCATGAAATTGCCAAAGCTGTCTCTTTGTATGTTAATATATATATATATATATATATATATATATATATATATATATATATATACATATATATATATATATATATATATATACACACACACACATACTGTGTGGGGGTTCCCCATGCCCATCCAGGGGAGAACATTTCAGGCGCTGGGCAGATACACCCAGGACAGGACACCAATCCATCGCTGGGCACACACTCACTCGCACATACACACTTTATATGGGGCAATTTGGAGAATTCAATTGACTTGATCTGGGAGGAAACCCACACGGACACGGGGAGAACATGGAAACTCCACCCAGATTGGGATTCGAACCCTAGCGCTGAGAGAAGAACATACCAACCACTAAGCCACCGTGCCGCCCTATCCGATTTTATAGCAAAGACAGAGAAACAGAGGGAACAAAAAAATGGGTTTAAATCTAAAGGCTTACATTGTGGGAGGAAACCCACACTGACAAGACACACCTACCAGCAATATAAATAGATAATCTATACATATATACAATATACCTAGATGTCACCACAAGGTATAATGCTTTACACCCAAAAACATGGATTTAAGGTAAATTGGCAGCATTAAATTGCCAATACTGTCTCTCTATCTCTGTCTCTCTCTATATATACGGGCGGCACGGTGGCTTAGTGGTTTAGCATGTTCTCCTCTCAGCGCTAGAGATTCCCGGTTCGAATCCCAATCTGGGTGGAGTTTCCATGTTCTCCCCGTGTCCGCGTGGGTTTCCTCCGGGTTCTCAGGTTTCCTCCCACAGTCCAAAAACATGGATCAAGGTCAATTGAGTTCTCTAAATTGCCCCATATAGAGTGTGTATGTGGCTGTGTGAGTGAGTGTGTGCCCAGTGATCCTGTCCTGGGTGTATCTGCCCAGCACCCGAAATGTTCTCCCCTGGATGGGCACATGGAACCCCCCCCCATCCCAGCGACCCTAGTAGAGGATTATATATATATATATATATATATATATATATATATATATATATATATATATATATATATATATATTAGTGTGTGTGTGTGTGTGTGTGTGTGTGTGTGTCCAGTGACAGATTGACACCCTTTCCTCATCTCTCATCTCACGCTTAATCCTCTCCCAGGGTTAAAGGGGGCATCCCCATTTCCAGCCTGGCGTTTCGGGTGCAGGGAAGATACACCCAGAACGGGGCACCAATCACTGGGCACACTCTCACTCCCACACACACTATATAGAGGCAATACAGAGCAGCCAATTCACCTTGAATCCATGTTTTTGGCCCGTGGAAGGAAACCCGAAGAACCAGGAGGAATCCCATATGTACACCAGGTCGGGATTCCGAAAAGCAAACGAGATGACCGTATAGGGGGCGGCGCGGTGGCCTAAACGATTCGAATGGAAAAACACCGGTCTTGTATATAATACAATCTCTACACACAATCATCCCGCCAACCAAATGTGCGAACCGCACGGCGTGCAACGGCAACCCAGAGCCGGACCACCTGCCAACAAACACGGAAATAGAAGCCGGCGGTTCGTGGCGGTGATGGAATTGCGCCATCGTGTTCGGCAGAGGCGGCGCAGCCAGCTGTGGTCTCGCTGTTGGGAAACAAACGCCTCTCGGAAGAGTTAAAAGCAAAAAAATACACAGAGTCGCACGTCGAATCCCGACTACTTCTGTCAGCCGGGTTTCTATCGAACCACAATAAGCGAGCTGGGGAAAAACACTTTCATGCTGTGCAAGCTTTTCCAATTGACTGTGGGGACACCTGGATTCTGAGAATGCACTTATTTGACAAGACACACAAACAAACAGGTGGAGATAAGAGAAACGTGTAATAGATTTCACAGTACGGCTGTAAATAACACACACACACACACACGCACACATACACGCACACACACACAAGAGAGCACTGAGGCTAAAACAAACTGCGGATGCTGAGGGGAGTCTACGGATTCACTCAGATTGTCAGTTCTACTAGAGTAAATCGACAAAACATGGTTGAGAGAAGTATTAGATAGCAGAGCCCCACACCTGGCTGTGGCAGCTAATCCTGGGGGTCTTACGCACTGATCGACACACAGTGGCATTTTCCCAGACAGCATCAGTTTCCTCAGTGTTTTCGGGGGAGATCTCGCTGACTGATAGGCAAAGCAAGACGGCCTTGTCTGCAAATGTCACGGAGTGACGAGCGGGGAAGGAAGCCGAGGAAGCCGGATGATCGACTCGGGAACGGGCTGAAGGCTGAAACTAATTGAGGCAAGATGTCAGGGCTGGAACCCGAGAAATCGGGAGGTTGGACGGGTGCCAACCACGAGCACCTGATTATCACCGGGTCACAGGTGTGCACGCCGCCCTGTGGGTGAGGGATGGCATCGGGTCGCGACGGCAAGGGGTCCCGACTCGGGCCTCGGGGTGGGGTACGGCCGGGGAAAAGCTGGGTTTAGAGGTAGGAAGACGTTTGGATGAAAGTTAAGTGGTACGCGTCTCCTGGAACGGGGCGGAGTTGTGGGTGTCTGATGGAGAACACGCCCGAGGAACCGGCTGTTGAGTCCGGATCGTTCCCGGGATTCCCAACATGTCACAAGGAAGGACAAAGAAAGAGCGGAGACTGGATTTCTCATAGAGAGAAACGGGATTCATCTATCGCCAATCTATCGCTGGGCACACTCACACAGACACACTCTATATGGGGCAATTTGGAGAATTCAATTGACTTGATCCATTTTTGTGGACTGTGGGAGGAAACCGGAGAACCCGGAGGAAACCCACGTGGACATGGGGAGAACATGAAAGCTCCACCCAGATGGGGATTCGAACCGGGAATCCCTAGTACTGAGAGCCGAACGTGCCAAACACTAAGCCACCGTGCCGCCAACTAATATACAGTTCAAGTCAAAAGTTTGGCCACGCCCCCTTCTTACTCCACTTATCATATAGATGGACTTTGTAGTTCTATAATTCCAGACTGTAGTCCATCTGTGTTCTTTGTTTTTGAGCGAGGCTCTTAACCTCCAGCGCTCCAGTATGATGCCTGACCCTGTGCTCAGACCCCAACCATGGACAGGCATGAGGAACAACCCCCCCGCCACCCAGACAGATGGTACTTTTACAATTACAGACTGCAGTTCATCTGTGTTCTGTTGGTTCTCTGTTGGTCAGAACCCCCACAGAACAGGTATCATTTGGGTGGTGGATTGTTTCTTGTCAGTTCTGCAGTGACACTGATGTGGTGAGGGGGTTTTAGTGCAGCAGGGCTAAAGTGATCTAGTTTGTCTACTGTACTTACACACAAAGGAACGTGTCCTCCACTTTTAACCCATCCGTGCAGTAAAACACACACACACACACACACACACACGCACACTGAGTGAAGTAAACACACATGCCCGGAGCGGTGGGGAACCCTGTACAGGGCGCCAAGGAAGCAAGTGGAGTTAGGTGCCTTGCTCAAGGGCACTTTAGTAATACTTGGTAGAACCTTCAAGTCACAAGCCTTTGATTTCCCCACCTCAGTGACACTGCTGGGATAGGACTAATGCACCCACCAAATAACCCCTGCTCTGTGGTGGTACTATTGGGGTTCTGATCATTAGAACAGAGTAAAGGGGACGTACACAGTATGTACTGCAGAACACAAACAGATGGACTACAGAATGGAATTGGAGAACTACAAAGTCCATCTTTACAGTGGAACTGAAAGAATAAATTCAAGATGAATTGCTGCTAATATTATAACGTGGTGGTACAATGATGTAGTGGTTAGCATGTTCTCCTCTCAGCGCTGGGGATTCAGTTTCGAATCCCGATCTGGGTGGAGTTTCCATGTTCTCCCAGTGTCTATGTGGGGTTTCTCCAAGTTGCCCCTATAGAGTGAGCATGCGCCCAGTAATTCAATTGACCTTGATCCATGTTTTTGGACTGTGGGAGGAGACCGGAGCATCACAGAACAGGTATCATTTGGGTGGTGGATTGTTTCTTGTCAGTTCTGCAGTGACACTGATGTGGTGAGGGGGTTTTGGTGCAGCAGTGCTGCTGGAGGTTCATTTCTCCACCTCAGTGACACTGCTGGGATAGGACTAATGCCCCCACCAAATAACCCCTGCTCTGTGGTGGTACTATTGGGGTTCTGAGCATTAGAACAGAGTACACAGTATGTACTGTAGAACATAAAGAGATAGACTACAATCTGGAACTGAAGAACTACAAAGTCTACGTGGATTAATAAAATAGGCAATAAGTGGAGCTTAAAGGAGGCGTGTCCTGATGTCTGATGTAGCGGAGGCTTGCGTTAAGCAGGATTCAGTCGATCCTGTCGCTGCAGCGCTACGGGCTACAGCAGAACCATCACCGCTCCGAAACGAGGCGACGGCTCGGCTTCCCCGTGGCATAATGGTCACTCGCATTATCCAGCTTTAATTGGGAGATTTCTTGCTCACAGGCGGAATGGCAGAGGCCCCCTTTCCTTAAGCTGAACAGGAAATTGGAGGTCGTTCGGAAGGGCATCTTAGACATGTATTGTGTGTGTGTGTGTGTGTGTGTGTGTGTGTGTGTTTGTATGTATCACTGCCTCCCGCTCAGCTGGGTATAGACTTGAAGCAGACTTGGGAATGATCTGACATGGAATCCCAGGCTGTCCTTGGGAGATTATTAACTTTAGCCCTTTTTAAGCCCCTCGGGCGAGCACAGCAGGCTTTAACAATGTTACCTGCTTTGACCTACCCATATCCACACTTTCCCTTCCCGCCGTCTTCAGGGAGCTTTTAACAGTCACCGTGTTGTACCTTCTCCCGACGCCTCCGATCCCATCGACAATGACGTACCGTTGGCCCGTGTTGTCGGGTAATGGAAGCCTAGTACCATTATTCACCTCGGAGGCACGGTGGCTTAGTGGTTGGCACGTTCTCCTCTCAGCGCTAGGGATTCCGGTTCGAATCCCAATCTGGGTGGAGTTTCCATGTTCCTTTCCTCCCAAAGTTCAAAAACATGGATCAAGTCAAGTGAGTTCTCCAAATTGCCCCATAGAGAGTGTGTGTATGTGTGAGTGAGTGTGTATCCAGTGATAGATTGCCCCCCTGCCCTGGGTGTATCTGCCCAGCGCCCGAGACGTTCTCCCCTGGATGGGCATGGGGTTTTTCTAATAGAGGATAAAGCGGAATATAATGAATGGATATTAAAATAAAGCGTAGTGTTTAGCATGTTCTCCTCTCAGCGCTAGGGATTCCGGTTCGAATCCCAATCTGGGTGGAGTTTCCATGTTCTCTGCGTGTCCACATGGGTTTCCTCCGGTGTCTCCGGTTTCCTCCCAAAGTCCAAAAACATGGCTCAAGGTCAATTGAGTTCTCAAAATGCCCCATATAGTGTGTGTGTGTGTGTGTGTGTGTGTGTGTGTGTGTGTGTGTGTGTGTGTGTGTGTGTGAGTGAGGGTGTGCCCAGTGATAGATTGCCCCCCTGTCCTGGGTGTATCTGCCCAGCGCCCGAGACGTTCTCCCCTGGATGGGCATTGGGAACCCCACCCACCCCCCGAATCTAATAGAGGATAAAGCGGAAGATAATGAATGGATATTAAAATAAAGCGTAGTGTTTAGCATGTTCTCCTCTCAGCGCTAGGGATTCCGGTTCGAATCCCAATCTGGGTGGAGTTTCCATGTTCTCCGCGTGTCCACATGGGTTTCCTCTGGGTTCTCCGGTTTCCTCTCAAAGTCCAAAAACTTGGATCAAGTCAAGTGAGTTCTCCAAATTGCCCCATATAGAGTGTGTTTGTGTGAGTGTGTGCCTAGTGATAGATTGGCGTCCTGTCCTGGATGTATCTGCCCAGCGCCCGAAACGTTCTCCCCTGGATGAGCATGGAGAACCCCCTTCCCCCACAGCGACCCTAGTAGAGGATGAAGCGGAAGATGATGGATGGATGGATGGATGGATAATTCACCTCCAACCTACTATGCAGTAAGTTTGCATCAGATGAGACAATAATTTAATACATTACCAGTCAAACGGTTGGACACGCCCCCTTTGGATTCCATGTTCTCAGTTCCACTTCCTGTAAAGACGGACTTTGTAGTTCTATAATTCACTACTGTGGTGCATGTATGTGGCAGGAGCGCCGCAGAGTGGGGGAGTGGGTGGAGCCGTCGCTTAATACAGCGCCTGAAGCTCGGTCTTATCACCGTGTGTTTCTGGGTGGAGTTTCCATGTTCTCCCCGTGTCCGCGTGGGTTTCCTTTGGGTTCTCCGGTGTCCTCCCACAGTCCAAAAACAATGATCAAGGTCCTTTGATTTCTCCAAATTGCCCCATATAGAGTGTGTCTGTCTGTGTGAGTGAGTGTGTGCCCAGCAATAGATTGGCGTCCTGTCCTGAGTGTATCTGCCCAGCGCCCGAGACGTTCTCCCCTGGATGGGCATGGGACACTCAATTATGGCCCCTTGAGCCGGCTCTTGGAGATTTTAAAGAGTGTATAAACCTCTGCAGGGTCCCCATGCCCATCCAGGGGAGAATGTTTCAGGTGCTGGGCAGATACACTCAGGACAGGACGCCAATCTATCGCTGGGCACATACTCACTCACACTAACACACTCTATATGGGGCAATTTGGACTGTGGGAAGAAACCGGAGAACCCGGAGGAAACCTACACGGACACGGAGAACATGGAAACTCCACCCAGATTGGGATTCGAACCAGGAATCCCCATCACTGAGAGAGTGGTTATGCTAACCACTAAGCCACCGTGCCGCCCGTATACATCCATATTGATACAAATAAATCTATCTGTAATTTAAAAACTAAATCTAATCTAGTGCCATGGTGGCTTAGTGTTTAGTATGTTCTCCTCTCAGCACTAGGGATTCCCGGTTTCCTCCCACAGTCCAAAAACATGGATCAAGTCAATTGAGTTCTTCAAATTGCCCCATATAGTGTGTGTGTGTTTGTGTGATTGAGTGTGCCCAGCGATAGATTGGTGTCCTGTCCTGGGTTTATCTGCCCAGCGCCCGAAACGTTCTCCCCTGGATGGGCCTAATATACCCTAATATAGGATAAAGCAAATGATAACGAATGAAAATCTAATCTAACAATCTAGCCGTTGGTTTTAGGTCAGAACCCGTTTCAACGCCACTTTTCGGCGAGCCAGAACCTTCAACGGCGGCTCAGCTGCAAACAGCCCTCAAAAGAGGCTCATGGTGACGGTGGGAGGAAAGGCTTGCGCACAAGGTCACGCGTCGTGATGAAAGGCAACTTGTTGATGTAATAACCTGAAGACCAACATAATACAAGGTCAGCAACCTTGATTAGATACGAGATTCCTGCGACTGAAAAGAGCACGGCACGGCACGGCACAGCACTGCACGGCGCCGAGGAATTCGGGAAGGCCTTGGTATGGAAAAGTCGATTTAACCCGGCTTTAAACGGGAGAAATGTTTCATTAAAACCACGATTCAGAAATGTCATGAGTGGAAAACAGTCGCAATTACCGTATTTTCCGGACTATAAGCCTAAAATGTTCCCAGAAATCGGACGTGCGCCTTATAATCCTGGTCTTATACGTGTCCTGAGTTTCAAAATCTATAAAAGTATTGTTGTGCGACGGGGTGTTTTTTTTTTCCACACATCACCTTCACTGCTGAAAAAGCCGAGTGAAGAAAATGAATTGGGAGCTGGCCGTCATTCCGGGAGGATTAAATAAAGAACTCTGACCGCTGGACATTGGCGTAAACGGGGCGTTTAAAGTAAAGTTGCGGGCGGCGTGGGAGCGATGGATGATAGACGGCGAACACACGGTTACTAAAACTCGGGAGGCGGCGGCGGGGCGAGTTACGCCACCGTCTGTGAATGGATTGTGGATGCCTGGGCTGAAGTTTCTGTTGTAACCGTCGTCCGAGCTTTCACGAAAGCCGGCATCGTCACCGAACGGCCGCCTGGTGATGAGATGGACTAGGACATCGATGAGAGGGAACCCCGGAGTGCTCGATAGAGAACCAGCTTTTTAATTCAGACACAGAAGATTCAGACATTGATGGATTTGTGGGAGAAGAGTGATTAAAAATAATGTGTGTTTTGTCAAGAAGTAGAATAAACTTCAATTATAAATCAGCGTTTTGCATCCTTTACTTTTCTTGTAGATCGTATGTTTTAGCGAGTGCCTTATAAAACAGTGCCGTACAGAATAAGTACCGTACAGAAAGAGAGTCCGTAATTCAGACTGCGCCTTCTAGAACAGTGCACCTTATACGTGGGTCAAATACAGAAATAGAACCCGTAATTCAGATTGCACCTTATAGTACGGTGCGCCTTATACGTGGGTCAAATACAGAAATAGAACCCGTAATTCAGACTGCGCCTTATAGTACGGTGCCCCTTTATATACGTGGGTCAAATATAGAAATAGAACCCGTAATTCAGACTGCGCCTTATAGTACGGTGCGTCTTATACGTGGGTCAAATATAGAAATAGAACCCGTAATTCAGACTGCGCCTTATAGTACGGTGCGTCTTATACGTGGGTCAAATACAGAAATAGAACCCGTAATTCAGACTGCGCCTTATAGTACGGTGCGTCTTATACGTGGGTCAAATACAGAAATAGAACCCGTAATTCAGACTGCGCCTTATACGTGGGTCAAATATAGAAATAGAACCCGTAATTCAGACTGCGCCTTATAGTACGGTGCGTCTTATACGTGGGTCAAATACAGAAATAGAACCCGTAATTCAGACTGCGCCTTATAGTACGGTGCGTCTTATACGTGGGTCAAATATAGAAATAGAACCCGTAATTCAGACTGCGCCTTATAATACGGTGCATCTTATACGTGGGTCAAATATAGAAATAGAACTCGTAATTCAGACTGCGCCTTATAATGTGGTGCACCTTATACGTGGGTCAAATACAGAAATAGAACCCGTAATTCAGACTGCGCCTTATAGTACGGTGCGCCTTATACGTGGGTCAAATACAGAAATAGAACCCGTAATTCAGACTGCGCCTTATAGTACAGTGCATCTTATACGTGGGTCAAATATAGAAATATACCCCGTAATTCAGACTGCGCCTTATAGTACGGTGCGCCTTATACGTGGGTCAAATATAGAAATAGAACCCGTAATTCAGACTGCGCCTTATAGTACGGTGCGCCTTATACGTGGGTCAAATATAGAAATAGAACCCGTAATTCAGACTGCGCCTTATAGTACGTGCGCCTTATACGTGGGTCAAATATAGAAATAGAACCCGTAATTCAGACTGCGCCTTATAGTACGTGCACGTTATACGTGGGTCAAATATAGAAATAGAACCCGTAATTCAGACTGCGCCTTATAGTACGTGCGCCTTATACGTGGGTCAAATATAGAAATAGAACCCGTAATTCAGACTGCGCCTTATAGTACGGTGCACCTTATACGTGGGTCAAATATAGAAATAGAACCCGTAATTCAGACTGCGCCTTATGGTCCAGAAAATACGGTAATTCAAAACGTGCCGTGGAACCAACAAAGTGCTGGCAAGAGAGAGCGCAGATCTATTCGGCGAGGTAATAAGCGGCGCGGGAGCATGACCCAGAAAGGAAAACCAGGGGCAAAGAGTGCCCATGTCACATGGTTTCAATCATTCCCCCAAGTGAATAAAGTGCTGCGCTGTGGAAATCCGTCCGACTGCGCAGTCAGAAACTAATTAAGCCATTCGGAATAACATCGCAGGTACCTGTATGCAATCTCGCCCGGTGCCGCTGATGAGCCTTTCGAGGCCCGGGGCCAACTTCAAAAAAAAAAAAAAAAAGCTGGCGGATTTTTAATTGAACACGAGAAACGCGAAACCTGAAGAGAACCCAGAACCCATCCTCCAACAACAGCGAAAGGTTAAGCATGCCCCCGGAACACAGCCTCCTCCAGTTCATCTTTGCCTTGAAAGGAGGACGAAGACCAAACGAGAACATCTGATAATCAGCCGGTTCAGACACCGCCGTTTTACGGACCGGGGTCGGGGACCGGGGTGTTCCGAGCCGAGTCAGATCTGCCTCCCCGCGAGGCTTCAAACGGCGGCGGCGATCACACGGAACACGAACGCTGTTTATTTCTGCATCTCCACACGGGCGCTGCGGGGGCTTCTGGAAGCCGGGCGCATTCGGAGGAAGCGGCAAAAAGACTATTCGCATCTCGGCCCGGGAGCCCGGGGAATCGTTTCGCACCGGCCTCGCCGAGTCTCGGACTGTGGGGTTAGCTGCCCGCTGTTGTTTTCGTATGCTGGAGTTTGGCGATGGCCTCCAGCCGGGATGCGGTTGGAGCTAGAGAGATGGAGGTTCCGCTCACCTGGAGGTGGCAATAAGAAAATCTTATAACCGCAAATGTAAGGTTAGAGCAACCTGCCGTCGTCTGCAACAAGCCGTTATTTCTGAACGCAAGGAATTTTATATATAAATAAAATATAATGTGCCCAGTGATGGATTGGCGTCCTGTCCTGGGTGTATCTGCCCAGCGCCCGAGATGTTCTCCCCTGGATGGGCATGGGGAACCCCACCGCGACCCTAATAGAGGATAAAGCAGGAGATAATGAATGAATGAATAAAATATAATGCTGCCACTATGTGCACTTCGACAATCATCCATTCATTATCTTCCGCTTTATATTCTATTAGGGTCGTGGGGGGGTTCCATGCCCATCCAAGGGAGAACGTTTCGGGCGCTGGGCAGATACACCCAGGACAGGACGCCAATCTATCGCTGGGCACACTCACACAGACACACTCTATATGGGGCAATTTGGAGAATTCAATTGACTTGATCCATGTTTTTGGACTGCGGGAGGAAACCGGAGAACCCAGAGAAAACCCACGTGGACACGGGGAGAACATGGAAACTCCACCCAGATGGGGATTCGAACCTGAATCCCTAGCGCTGAGAGGAGAACATGCTAAACACTAAACCACCATGCTGCCCTGCACTTCAAAATCTATACTAAAATATATATGAAAATATACATTTCAGGTGGCACGGTGGCTTAGTGGTTGGCATGTTCTCCTCTCAGCACTAGGGATTCCCGGTTCGAATCCTCATCTGGGTGGAGTTTCAATGTTCTCCCCGTGTCCGCGTGGGTTTCCTCTGGGTTCTCTGGTTTCCTCCCACAGTCCAAAAACATGGATCAAGTCAATTGAGTTCTCCAAATTGCCCCATATAGAGTGTGTCTGTGTGAGTGAGTGTGTGCCCAGCGATGGATTGGCACCCTGTCCTGGGTGTATCTGCCCAGCGCCGGAAACGTTCTCTCCTGGATGGGCATGGGGAACCCCACCGCGACCCTAATAGAGGATAAAGCGGAAGATAATGGATGGATGGATATACATTTCCCCATTACATACCGCAGCAGGGCCATAGAGGAATGCAGCAGGGGTCTGTGAGGAAACCGGAGAACCCGGAGGAAACCCATGCGGACACGGGGAGTACATGGAAACTCCACCAAGATTGGGATTCGGACCGGGAATCCCTAGCGCTGAGAGAAGGACATACTAACCACTAAGCCACCCTGAACTGATATAGCTGATATAGCTTATATAGTTTGGCGATGGCCTCCAGCCTTGATGCGGTTCTAAGTAGAAAGATGGAGGTTCCGCTCACCTGGAGGAGGCAATAAGAAAATCAGCTCTCAGTGCCCACGTGTGTTCATCATATAACCGCAAATCTCCATCCACAAAAGCTGCCAGAGCGCCATGGCAACCATAATTTCTGTTGGACCAGTGGTGCTGCAGTCCTCAGTGAACTGATATCCATCCATCCATTATCTTCCGTTTTATCCTCTACATGGGTGGGGGGGCGGAGTGTTGTGGGCGCTGGACAGATACACCCAGGACAGGATGCCAATCTACACTTCAATGGGGCAATTTGGTCCAAAAACATGAATCAAGGTCAAATGAATTCTCCAAATTGCCCCATATAGTGTGTGTCTGTGTGAATAAGTGTGTGCCCAGGAATAGATTGGCGTCCTTTCCTGGGTGTATCTGCCCAGCGCCCGAAACGTTCTCCCCTGGATAGGCATGGGGAACCCCCCGACCCTAGTAGAGGATAAAGTGGAAGATAATGGATGGATGAATGGAAATAATAATATATAAAAAACTAATTAGTAATATCTCATCCCATAGTCTTCTGTTGTGTGGTTGGGGCAAGTGGGAAGGGGTTTCAGGCACTGGGTAGGTACACCCAGGACAGGGCGTCAATCCATCGATGGGTACATACGAACTCACAGACACACACGCAAAAACATATACACAATATATTGTGGATATATTGTGGCAATTTAAGCAGTCCATTCACCTTAAATCCATGTTTTTGGACTATGGGAGACAACTGGAGAATTTGGAGGAACCCACGGAGACACGGGGAGAACAGAGCTGAGAGGCAGACAGGTTAACCACTACGCCACCGTCGTGCCGCCCACACATCACATTACATCATATTACATTGGGTCACATTGCAAACGCATTCAAGACGACTAACAAATATTAAAGGTCAATCTTTCTGGAGCAATGAGGGTTAAGGGTCTTTGCTCAGGGGCCCACAGAGGAAACTTCAGCCTGATGGGTCGGCACAATACCCCAATCCCACATAATAGCAAACCGGATAGATACACCCAGGGCAGGGCGTCAATCCATCGATGGGTACATATGAACTCAACACAAACACAAACAATATATTGTGGCAATTTAAGCAGTCCATTCACCTTAAATCCATGTTTTTGGACTATGGGAGGAAACTGAAGAATTCGGAGGAACCCACGGAGAACAGAGCTGAGAGGCAGACAGGTTAACCACTACGCCACCGTTGTGCCGCCCACACATCAAATTAAATTACATTGGGTCCCATTGCAAACGCATTCAAGACGACTAACAAATATTAAAGGTCAATCTTTCTGGAGCAATGAGGGTTAAGGGTCTTTGCTCAGGGGCCCACAGAGGCAACTTAAGGTGGGTGTTCAAACCCCCAAACTGCAGCCTGATGGGTCGGCACAATACCCCCCTCCCACATAAAAACAAACCGTGGCTATGACTCCCAATAAATAAGTAAAGCTCAATATTGTAACCTGCCCGCTTACCCCACCCCCACCCCCAAGTCATCACCGCTACCCAACACTCCACAAGTATGTGCCCAACCGACCCTCCTCTCAAAAATAAATAACTCTGGCAGGTTTAGCTCCCCAACACCTGGCAACCTGCAGGCAATAACAAAGTGGTGACCACCGAGGCAACCCTTAAAATCTCAGGGTCAATGCTCCGCCGGGGACTCATCTCTCTGACCCTCAGCGGGCCTCCCCATGAGTCCCTCAAGTGGGTCGCCCCACGGCGGCGCGAGTGCATCCTGCTCTGCTTTCTACTGGAAATGACGGAGTCTCCGGCGCCCCGTGGCTCGCAGGGGGAGGTCGAGGGCTTGACTAAGAGCGATTGGACCTTTCTAGGTCAGATCCCATGACACTGCGCCGTGCTGGCGAACAAAAAAGGAGGATAAATAAAGCGGCAGCGCTCGGGGACGCGAGCTACCTGCTACACGCTGTTGGCTTGTCACACCGTGGGCAGGGCGCAATTACCGTTAGGCGCTCCTAGTTTTCAGGCTTTTTTTTGGGTACGATTTCTATACACTCTGCCCCTATAGAGCGAGATCAGCCTGTGGACTTCAAAGCCAGCACGGAGCAGCAGGATGGAGGGAGGGGGAGGGAGGGAGGGGCGGGCGAGAGAGCAGGAGAGGTTGGAAGTGGGTCACAGACACCGCAGTTGATTCATTCTGGTCAGGGAGAGAGCGAGCTCCCTCTACAACTGTCTCTCATTCTGTGTTTAAAACAGAAAAACCCTGCTGGCGTGCCGCACCACGGCCGGGAAACTCTGCCAGAGCCTGACACCGAGCAAATTTGTTCTTGTGAGAAAAGCAAGCAAACGGAAATCAAACCGCTAATGAGCTGAAGAAGACACAATGACTCTGCTTCACCAAAAGCTAGAAAGCCACAATGCAATACACTGGAGAACATGCAAAATTCACAACGGGATCCCAGGAACCATGTAACCTCTGTAACGGTCTTTTCGGATGTTTAAATCGTATCTGCGGTGGTGTCCTTCAGTTCACTGTGTGAGTCCATGGGCATTACATCATCACATCAACACAACACCGTTACTCTTTAGGACCCTGTGGAGGTTTACATACTCTGTACAGCCACCAAGAAGCGAATGTTTCAGGCGCTGGGCAGATACACCCAGGACAGGACGCCAATCTATCACTGGGCACACACTCACTCACATAAACAAATATACACTATAGAGGGGAATATTGTTAGGGGCAATTTAGAGCAGTCAAAGAACACAGATGGACACAGATGGGGGGGGGGGTTTCCCCATGCCCATCCAGGGTAGAACGTTTCAGGCGCTGGGCAGATACACACAGGTAAGGACACTGATCTATCACTTGGCACACACTCACTGACACTCTATATGGGGCAATTTGGAGAATTCAAATTACCTTGAATCCATGTTTTTTGACTGTGGGAGGAAACCAGAGAACCCGGAGGAGACCCACACGGACACGGGGAGAACATGGAAACGCCATGCTGTGTGGCTACCCAGTAAGCCAACCTGCCAGTCCTTTATTATATATATAATATATAAAAAGAAGACACATCTAATATAATTCATATAATTTTAATAAAATAATTAATACAATAATATAATAAAACAAGAAAATAGAATAAACAAATAATATAAAATAATAATAATAATAATTATTATTATTATTCTATTGTTATTATTACTATAATTATTACTATAATTATTACTATAATTATTATTATTATTATTATTATTATTATTATTATTGTTATTATTAGTCTTATTTATTATTATTGCGGCATGGTGTCTTAGTGGTTGGCATGTTCTCCTCTCAGCACTAGGGATTCCCAGTTCGAATCCCCATCTGGGTGGAGTTTCCATGTTCTCCCCGTGTCCTCGTGGGTTTCCTCCGGGTTCTCCGGTTTCCTCCCACAGTCCAAAAACATGGATCAAGTCAATTGAGTTCTCCAAATTGCCCCATATAGAGTGTGTCTATGTGAGTGAGTGTGTGTCCAGCGATGGATTGGCGTCCTGTCCTGGGTGTATCTGCCCAGCGCCCGAAACGTTCTCCCCTTGATGGGAATGGGGAAACCCACCGCGACCCTAGTAGAGGATAAAGCAGGAGATAATGGATGTATGAAATAATGTATTATTATTATTATTATTATTAATATTATATTATTATAGAGTGAGACACGTGAGATAAAGTATAAACACCCGTCTTGATATGAAACAGACTTTTGTTTTCATTTCAAAACGTTTTTTTGTGATCTATTTAAATTATTATTTAACTATCAATGTTAATTCATTAATTGTTTTTAAGAAAACGTAACCGTCGGCGTCGTCGAGCACATTAAAGGAGCACCGTGACGCGTTTCAGTCAGATGTATGTCACAACCCTGATACGCACAACATCCGGTGTTTTAATTCATCAAACACTGAACAATTGCAATGAAAACATCTCTAACCATCATAAAAATCAAATGTGTGAATATTCACGACGCTTTCTGAGCGGTGGGATCTTATTAGCGCGCGCTCGGCATCTGCCTTCAAAATCTGTTTTAAAACAACAAAGGATAATGAAATCTTTTTTCGGGCAGGGATACAATAAACAGACGATTAAATGAGAGGACTTCATTGGTTGTATGGTGCACTGCTGCAGGAGCCTCGCAAAGCATCGCAAGGTCACATTATGGGATGCCGAAACCACAAATCAACTTAAAAGGGCGATGCAAATTTCGGTATTCAGGCAAAAAGAGTATTGGGGCACTGCGAACCATCATCACTGTGATCAAAGTGAAAAACAAGCACAAAGGACTCCCAAAAGAACAAAAAATAGGATCCAAGGGTACGCATGGAGGGCAAGGTCGGCAAGCTGAAAACACTGGAGGGATAATTCGACTGTACAGCTTGTTGAACACGGCTTTGTGTAACTCCACACCAGCCAGGTAGACGAAGAACCTGAAAATAAAGGTTCTAATGGACGAGATTTATTGGTGCGTGAACGAGATCCTGATTCCTCTTCACCCACATCACTGATTTAAAAAAGTTACTCTATCGGTTACTCTACTCTACTCAAGTTGTTCTATCGGTTCCTGATTATTTATAGTCTTATATACATATAAATGTATATACAGTTCCAGTCAAAAGTTAGGCCACGCCCCCTTCTTGCTCCACTTATCATATAGATGGACTTTGTAGTTCTATAATTCCAGACTGTAGTCCATCTCTTTGTTGTTGTTAGTCCCCTGTTGGTTCTCTGTTCTCTGTTGGTCAGGATCATCACAGAACAGGTATCATTTGGGTGGTGGATTGTTTCTTGTCAGTTCTGCAGTGACACTGATGTGGTGAGGGGGTTTTAGTGCAGCAGTGCTGCTGGAGGTTCATTTCTCCACCTCAGTGAAACTGCTGGGATAGGACTCATGCACCCACCAAATAACCCCTGCTCTGTGGTGGTACTATTGGGGTTCTGAGCATTAGAACAGAGTAAAGGGGACGTACACAGTATGTACTTACACAAATGTATGTAGAGGCACAAACATACAAGTACACACACACAAAGACAGACAGACAGACACACACACAGACATAGACCCTCACACAGACAGACAGACAGACAGACAGACACACACACACACACACACACACACACACACACACACACACACACACACACACACAGACAGACAGACACTCACACACAGACAGACAGACAGACAGACACTCACACACACACACACAGACAGTCACACACACACACAGACAGTCACACACAGTCACACACAGACACAGACAGTCACACACACACACACACAGACAGTCACACACAGTCACACACAGACAGACACACACAGACAGACACACACAGACAGACACACACAGACAGTCACACACACACACACACAGACAGTCACACACACACACACACACAGACAGTCACACACACACACAGACAGTCACACACACACACAGACAGACACACACAGACAGACACACACAGACAGACACACACAGACAGACACACACACTGACAGACACACACACTGACAGACACACACATTGACAGACACACACAGACAGACACACACACACACACACAGACAGACAGACACACAGACAGACAGACACACAGACAGACAGACACACACACACACAGACACACACAAACAGAGTTCTATCAGTTCAGTTATTACAAACACATCACTGGAGTTTAGAACATCAGAGACGAGGCCAGCCAAACCTCATCACTGCTGCCCGTCCTCCAGTGCAGCAACCCTCAGAAAGGAGGCCCCACACACACACACACACACACACCCACACACACACACACACACACACACACACACACACACACACACAAGATCAAATCACGAGTGAGAGAGAGAGAGAGAGATCAGAGATTCCACTCATGGAGACACAGAGTGAAGGGACCAGTAACTTCTCTCTCTGCTTTCCAAAGAGACAAGATTGTTGTGCGTGAGGGACGGCGGGCGCCGCTCTCCTGCATCAGGAATAAGAGACAAAATATGCCTTTAAGAGAGAGAGAGAGAGAGAGAGAGAGAGAGAGAGAGAGAGAGAGAGAGAGAGAGAGAGAGAGCGAGAGAGAGAGAGAGAGAGAGAGCTGCCTGAAGCTGCTGCTGCTGCCGGTGATGACTCCAAACAGAACGCTGAGGAGTTGCTGCTTCAATGACTGACTTAACCCTCGATGAAGAGGCTGACAGGACATGACAGCGCGCCGCACGGCTCACAGCCGCGGAGGAGACGGAACCGAGGAGAACTCCTGACTGAAGTGCAAACAAGTCAGCAGAGCTCACGGGAAGTCCTGAGAGGACGAGGGCTTTACGGTCCTGTCAGCAGACGCACAAACGGCAGCCATCAGGAGAACACGCCGTGAGATTAACACCGCTCATTCGTCTCTAAATTGCCCCTTTAGCATGTTCTCCTCTCAGTGCTGGGGATCCAGGTTTGAATCCTGATTTGGGTGGAGTTTCCATGTTCTCTCCATGTTCTCCGGTTTCCTCACACAGTCCGAAAACATGGATTCAAGGTGAATTGACTTCTCTAAATTGCCCCTTTAGCACGTCCCCCTCTCGGCGCTGGGGATCCAGGTTTGAATCCTGAACCCACCAAACATCCCCATATATATATATATATATCCTATGATCCAGGTTCGAATCCTGATCTAGGTGGAGTTTGCATGTTCTCCCCGTGTCCCTGTGGGTTTCCTCCGGGTTCTCCGGTTTCCTCAAACAGCCCAAAAACATGGATTCAAGGTGAAGTGGCTGCTCTAAATCACCCCTACTTAAATTGCCGGAGATGATTTGGGGAAAACTGGGGACCCAGGTTCGAACCCCGATCAGAGTGGATCAGTTTGCATGTTCTCCATGTCCACATGGGTTTCATCCGGTCTCTCCGGTTTCCTCAAACAGCCCAAAAACATGGATTCAAGGTGAATTGGCTGCTCTAAATCGCCCCTACCTAAATTGCTGGAGGTGAAACTGGGGACCCAGGTTCGAATCTCGATCAGAGTGGATCAGTTTGCATGTTCTCCGAGTCCACATGGGTTTCCTCCGGTCTTTCCGGTTTACTCAAACAGCCCAAAAACATGGATTCAAGGTGAATTGGCTTCTCTAAATTGCCCCTTCAGCACATCCACCTCTGAACCGAGGAGAACTCCTGACTGAAGTGCAAACAAGTCAGCAGAGCTCACGGGAAGTCCTGAGAGGACGAGGGCTTTACGGTTCTGTCAGCAGACGCACAAACGGCAGCCATCAGGAGAACACGCCGTGAGATTAACACCGCTCATTCGTCTCTAAATTGCCCCTTTAGCATGTTCTCCTCTCAGTGCTGGGGATCCAGGTTTGAATCCTGATTTGGGTGGAGTTTCCATGTTCTCTCCATGTTCTCCGGTTTCCTCACACAGTCCGAAAACATGGATTCAAGGTGAATTGACTTCTCTAAATTGCCCCTTTAGCACGTCCCCCTCTCGGCGCTGGGGATCCAGGTTTGAATCCTGAACCCACCAAACATCCCCATATATATATATATATATATCCTATGATCCAGGTTCGAATCCTGATCTAGGTGGAGTTTGCATGTTCTCCCCGTGTCCCTGTGGGTTTCCTCCGGGTTCTCCGGTTTCCTCAAACAGCCCAAAAACATGGATTCAAGGTGAAGTGGCTGCTCTAAATCGCCCCTACCTAAATTGCTGGAGGTGAAACTGGGGACCCAGGTTCGAAGCCCGATCAGAGTGGATCAGTTTGCATGTTCTCCATGTCCACATGGGTTTCATCCGGTCTCTCCGGTTTCCTCAAACAGCCCAAAAACATGGATTCAAGGTGAATTGGCTTCTCTAAATTGCCCCTTCAGCACATCCACCTCTGAACCGAGGAGAACTCCTGACTGAAGTGCAAACAAGTCAGCAGAGCTCACGGGAAGTCCTGAGAGGACGAGGGCTTTACGGTCCTGTCAGCAGACGCACAAACGGCAGCCATCAGGAGAACACGCCGTGAGATTAGCACCGCTCATTCGTCTCTAAATTGCCCCTTTAGCATGTTCTCCTCTAATAGTCTCTGATAGTTTGCTCCAATAGTCCGAAAACATGGCTTCAAGGTGAAGTGGCTTCTCTAAATTGCCCCTTTAGCCTCTCAGTGCTAGGGATTCCCTGTTCGAATCCTGATCTGGGTGGATTAGCACCGCTGATTCTTCTCTAAATTGCCCCTTTAGCATGTTCTCCTCTCAGCGCTGGGGATCCAGGTTCGAATCCCGATCTGGGTGGAGTTTCCATGTTCTTCTTGTGTCCCTGTGGGTTTCATCCATGTTCTCCGGTTTCCTCACACAGTCCAAAAACATGGATTCAAGGTGAATTGACCTCTCTAAATTGCCCCTTTAGCACGTCCCCCTCTCAGCGCTGGGGATCCAGGTTCGAATCCTGATCTGGGTGGAGTTTCCATGTTCTTCTTGTGTCCCTGTGGGTTTCCTCCGGGTTCTCCGGTTTCCTCCCACAGTCCAAAAACATGGATTCAAGGTGAATTGTCTGCTCTAAATCACCCCTACCTAAATTGCAGGAGGTGAACTGGAGACCCAGGTGGAATCCCAATCAGAGTGGAGCATGTTCTCCATGTCCACATGGGTTTCATCCGGTCTTTCCGGTTTACTCACACAGCCCAAAAACATGGCTTCAAGGTGAATTGGCTTCTCTAAATTGCCCCTTCAGCACGTCCACCTCTCAGAGCTGGGGATCCAGGTTCGAATCCTGATCTGGGTGGAGTTTCCATGTTCTTCTTGTGTCCCTGTGGGTTTCCTCCATGTTCTCCGGTTTCCTCAAACAATCCAAAAAACATGACTTCAAGGTAAATTCGATGCTCTAAATCGCCCCTACGTAAATTGCAGGAGTAATTTGGGGAAAACTGGGGACCCAGGTTTGAATCCTGGGCCCTATATTTCCATGTTCTCCCATATCCCTATGGGTTTCCTCCCACAATCCAAAACCATGGATTTAAGGTGAACTGGCCACCATAAATTGCCTCTATCCAAATTGCCCCTACAGAGTGTGTGTGTGTGTGTGAGCTCAGCAATGGATGCGCTCCCTGTCTGAGGGTCTATCTGCCCAGCGACCAAAACTTTTCCATCTAGATGGGCATGAAAAACCCCATCCGTGCCCACCCCCCCACCCCCCACCCCCCACGACCCGGGTCGAGGATTCAGTGGCCGATAACGAGACGAGGCGAGATGTATTCCACCCCGCTGTGCAATGCGCTCTAATGGCTTTCCAAGCAAACCCACCAAACATCCCCACCGTCCAATCAGAGCGCTGCGGGTACATCTCGCAACTACTTCCACATCTTTACAGCACTCCCACACAACTACAGCAACTTTGTACAACACACGCTCAAAGCAACGTTCCCTCGCCGGCCTCCTCGGTGCTGACTCTCAAGACACACGGGTCTACATATCAGCCCGAACTTCCGCACAGTTCCAACATACTTCACCCCACACACACACACACACACACACACACATATATATATCCACGTACACTCAGTCACAGGGGGAGATGGAGGCAGTGAAGCACCTGGTGGTGGGAGGTGATTGAAATGGCACCAGAACACAGGCAGAGAGAAGGTGTCAGTGCATCACTATAATTAGCCCTGTTGATCCTGCAGAAAAGCGAAGCCCAGAGAGCCAAGGGTGCCGTCGCTGACACACATATCGCTCCCAGGGTGGAGTGTGAACGTGTGTGTGTGTGTGTGTGTGTGTGTGTGTGTGTGTGTGTGTGCAGACAGAGAGCGAGAGACACACACAAGGTGACAATGGGGTTCATAAAGTTGAACAGTTGCAGTACTTCTCCCAGTGGGGTCTCCTTATCGAGTCCGGGAGTTCTAAAGCTACACGTGCTGACATTCGTTCTGACATTAAACCCGAACGGCGACCGCGACGGAACGCCGCCGCCGACACCCGCCCTGAATTGGTTCGAGCGATATTTCAAAGGAACCTCGCAGAAACGTCTTCAGGAACTCTTGAGAAATGGTTCCGGTGTGTTGTTCTACTTCTGTTCTAAGAACGAGCAGAGCTGGAACATAGAGTTAGAGAACTTAAGGACGTAGGGGTGCACACTTGTCTGAAGGTTCTTGCATGAACCAGGTTCAACTCCCGATCTGGGTTTCCAAGTTCTCCCCGTGTCGGCATGGATTTAAGGTCAGTTGGATTCTTTAAATTGCCCCTATACAGTTCGTGTGTGTCCAGTGATGGATTAGTGCCCTGTCCTGGGTGTATCCGCCCAGTGCATGAAACATTCTCCCCTGTATGGGCATGAGGAACCTCCAAGCCCTCTGGGTTTAATTCAGGTCCTACAATCAAAGAACATGGATTCAAAATAAATTGGCCCTATAGTGTGTGTGTGTGTGTGTGTGTGTGTCCAGTAATGGATTGGCGCTCTGTCCTGGGTGTATCTGCCCAGCTCCCGAAACGCTCTCCCCTGGATGGGTATGAGAAACCCCTAAACCCTCCATGGTTTTCTCCGGGTTCTCCATTTTTTTTCCCGAAGGGCAACCATGGATTTAGGGCAAACTGGCTGCTCTAAATTGCCCCTACATAGTGTGAATGTGTGTGTGCGTGCCAAACAATGGATCAGCACCTTGTCCCGCCCCACCACAAAGTGCGCGTGTGTGTGTGTGTGTGTATGTGTATGTATATATACATACACATACATAGATATATATACATACACATATACACACACATATATAAGTATATACACATATATACACATATGCATATGTATACACACACACACACACATATATATATATATATACACACACACAAACATATACACACATACACACACACATATATATATATATATACACTGTATATACACATACACATATATACACACACACACACATACATATATATATATATATATATATATATATATATATATATATATATATATATATATAATGTGTGTGTATGTATATATATATATAAATATAATGTGTGTGTGGATATATATATATATATATATATATATATATATATATATATATAAAAAAGCACAGGGTTACATTGTTGACACTTCCTTGAACGAGTTGAGTCCATTTTCTTTGATTATTATTAAATATCCAGCAGTTCGGGGAACAACGGTGTTCTAACCTGCATCAGTTCCTCACTGCAGACCCGATGCTCCGTCAGCACGGGTTCGATGCCACTGCAGAAGCAGCGCAGCACCAATTAGACTCATCTGGATGCCAAACACACTGGAGTTTGTGCCAGTGGCTTAAGCAGACAGCATGCCTGGGAAAGTGGCGAGCCTGTCTGCAGCAGCGAGCGGGGCCGGGCGCACTGCTCCGCCGTTTGATGGTGACTCGCCCCATCAGAGTGACACGCCACATGCTACGACTTCCAGAAGTCAATTAGAGATGTTCGTCCGTGCCAGAGCATCTCTTGGCCTTTGCTTTGCAACCGAGTCATCCGAAACCCAACACACACTTGCACTCGCGCGCACACTCGCGCGCACACTCGCACAGCCAGTGCACACTCCCACACTTCCACTGAGGGACCGGTCTTGGCAATGACGGGGTTTGGCTTCTTTACGCTTATGGAGAAGTTGTCAGTGTGCCTCAAGGACATTCAAAGCGCACACATGCGTGTGTGTGTGTGTGTGTGTGTGTGTGCATCTCCGAGGGGAAAGCACGTACGCCTGTCGGAGCGTCTGGCTTGTCCCACTGCACCGGGGCTTGGTGACATCGCCCGAATGCTGATTTTCTCCCCTGCGCCTTCACCCGGCTACACGGCGACTTCCTCTCTAACTCCCAGCCAAGAGAGCAAGTGACAGATCTGCCCTAACACACACACACACACACACACACACACACACACACACATATATATATACACACACACACACACACTCATTTCCAAGAGATGCTGAGAGTTCGGTCTCCAGAGCTCATTCACAGGTGGCGGGGATAGGTCGGAAATCCTTCCTGACAAAGGCAGCTCTCGTGTGGCTGCCACTGCCGCCGCCTGATAAGTGCATGGCAGCCTGGGAACGAGGTGACGGCACGGCCCCATCTAACCTTTCCAAGGACAACCTGCCTCACCTACATCCACCCCGTTAATAGCTACCAGCCCGACGCGTGCGTCCGCTGGCTCTCTCGAAAGAGGAGATCCCTTTCCGAAAGCGTTCTGACAGCGCTGCCTTTGAGAACCAGGTTTCTTTAATAATGCTGGAAACCGCTGCGATAATTCGCTCACACACACACACACACACAAACATATATATATATACACACACACACACTCATTTCCAAGAGATGCTGAGAGCTCGGTCTCCAGAGCTCATTCACAGGTGGCGGGGATAGGTCGGAAATCCTTCCTGACAAAGGCAGCTCTCGTGTGGCTGCCACTGCCGCCGCCTGATAGGTGCATGGCAGCCTGGGAACGAGGTGACGCCACGGCCCCATCTAACCTTTCCAAGGACAACCTGCCTCACCTACGTCCACCCCGTTAATAGCTACCAGCCCGACGCGTGCGTCCACTGGCTCTCTCGAAAGAGGAGATCCCTTTCGAAAGTGTTCTGACAGCGCTGCCTTTGAGAACCAGGTTTCTTTAATAACGCTGGAAACAGCTGCCATAATTCGCTTACACACACACACACACACACACACAAACATATATACACACACACACACACACACTTATTTCCAAGAGATGCTGAGAGTTTGGTCTCCAGAGCTCATTCACAGGTGGCGGGGATAGGTCAGAAATCCTTCCTGACAAAGGCAGCTCTCGTGTGGCTGCCACTGCCGCCGCCTGATAGGTGCATGGCAGCCTGGGAACGAGGTGACGCCACGGCCCCGTCTAACCTTTCCAAGGACAACCTGCCTCACCTACGTCCACCCCGTTAATAGCTACCAGCCCGACGCGTGGGTCCGCTGGCTCTCTCGAAAGAGGCGATCCCTGTCGGAAAGCGTTCTGACAGAGCTGCCTTTGAGAACCAGGTTTCTTTAATAATGCTGGAAACAGCTGCCATCACGCTTCCCACTCGGTCTGTCCTCAGAGAGGCGGCGTTCATAAAGAGACAGAGATGGAGAGAGCATTCAAACCCCCTTGAAACGGGGCCACGCGGTCCATCTGCATTATCAACGGCTCGCCTCGCGGGCGCGGAGGTCTCCGGCCAGCTGGACGCGAGCCAGGACGGTCCTTAAGAACGGGATCCGCTCCATCATATTCGTTTCATCTCCAGCGGGCTTGAAAAACACCGATCTGGCTTCAATACGCCGGGCTTTTGTTTCCCCGGATCCACGGACTTGGCCTGGGAAGCGGTTAACCCCCCATTAGCACGGCGACCCCCCCTCCCCCTTTCCATCGGGTCCTCACCGGAGCGCTGCGTACGAGGGGGCGGTTGTCCGGGGTAAACACCTGACCTCATGTAAAATTTAAGCAGCGAGGGGCAAAGGAGGTGCATGCGTTTGACATTTCTCAAAGAGCTGATCGATAAAGTTGATCAATACAGAACTCATGCTGTTCGTTTATTGGGGGTGGGGTGGGGGTGGGGGGGGCATGAAAGACGGGCAGGAGGCTCACACGCAGGGAGATAAAGGGGTTTATAATGGGTTTCCATCAGGCTTTTTGGTTCGGATCCACCTTAAAAACATGAAGACAGGTGGAGAGGATGCAAGCAAGTGTTCTTCAGGGCGGGGGGGCGGAGTCTATTGGTTCTTATTGGTGTTCTATTTAGGACGCACATTAGATTAAGGTCTTTAGATATGACTTCAGACATCACAGTGACAACTGAGAAGAACCATGGGGGGAAAAATGGGTTTTAGGTTCTAACCATCCATCCATTATCCATTATCTTGGGGGGGGAGAACATTTTGGGTGCTAGGCGCAGATACACCCAGGACGGGACACCAATCTATCACAGGACACACACTGACTCACACAAACACACTCTATATGGGGCAATTAGGAGACTTC
>JAFMOC010000023.1:1375000-1435000 GCA_019802505.1 Corydoras sp. C115 | reverse complement strand
CCTGTACGGAGCGGGGCGATCAGGAGGCAGAATTAGGCTTAAATCGATAAAATGCTTTGGGCCTTCAGAGAGCGGCATTCAGTCAGCTTGTTAACTCTGAAGACCTGCTTTAAAAACTTTACATTTAGAAACAGAGCTGCACATTTTTATGTATGAAAGCTGGAGTTTTTCCCTCTTCTCACTGCGCTGCATTAAATCGTAGCTTCAAGGATCAACTGCTTGACTAAACACCACATACCGTGTTTATTTTACAGCAGAAGTTCTCAGAGAGAAAAATCAACAGCACCTTGCCATTCGCTGATTTATGAAATTGGAAAATAGGAGGAAGTCACATGGACAGCGGAAGAACTTTGAAAGTCCACCCAGAGCGGGATTCGAACCTGGATCCCCAGCGCTGAGAGACGAACATGCTCACCACACCACCTCTTTACAATTTACACGTTTCATCCATCCATCATCTTCTGCTTTATCCTCTATTAGGGTCGTGGGGGGGTTCCCTATGCCCATCCAGGGGAGAACGTTTCGGGCGCTGGGCAGATACACCCAGGACAGGATGCTGATCTATCACTGGGCACACACTCACTCACACAAACACACTCTATATGGGGCAATTTGGAGAATTCAAATTGACCTTGGTCCATGTTTTTGGACTGTGGGAGAAAACCGGAGAACACGGAGGAAACCCACACAGACACGGGGAGAACATGGAAACTCCACCCAGATCGGGATTCGAACCGGGAATCCCTAGTGCTGAGAGGAGAACATGCTAACCACTAAGCCATTGCGCCGCCCTATTTACACACTTTAATATATATTTAAATTCGCCTCTCGAGTTCAAACAGTTGTCCAAAATCCATCCATCCATTATCTTCCGCTTTATCCAATATTAGGGTCGCGGGGGGGTTCCCCATGCCCATCCAGGGGAGAACGTTTCAGGCGCTGGGCAGATACACCCAGGACAGGACGCCAATCTATCACTGGACACACACTCACTCACACAGACACGCACTATATGGGGCAACTTGGAGACCTCAATTGACCCAACCATGTTTTTGGACAGTGGGAACAAACCGGAGAACCCGGAGGAAACCCATGTGGACACGGGGAGAACATGGAAACTCCACCCAGATCGGGATTTGAACCAGGAATCCCTAGTGCTGAGAGGAGAACATACTAACCACTAAGCCACCGTGCCGCCCCGAACCAATTTCTCCATCCATCCATTATCTCCCGCTTTATCCTCTATTAGGGTCGTGGGGGGGGGGGGGGGGGTTCCCCATGCCCATCCAGGGGAGAACGTTTCGGGCGCTGGGCAGATACACCCAGGACAGGACGCCAATCTATCTCTGGACACACACTCACTCACACAGACACACTCTATATGGGGCAACTTGGAGAACTCAATTGACCTAACCATGTTTTTGGACAGTGGGAACAAACCGGAGAACCCGGAGGAAACCCATGTGGACACGGGATGAACATGGAAACTCCACCCAGATGGGGATTCGAACCGGGAATCCCTAGCACTGAGAGGAGAACATGCCAACCACTAAGCCACCGTGCCACTAGACATGTAGTGAAATCAAACAGACAATAAGGAGCATGAAGACAGACAGACCGTCTGTAAGCCAGAGCATCTCCACACCGTTCCACACTGTAAGGAACCCCTCCCGAGGAACCGGTCCACATCACGGCACTTCAAAACGCCCCATGCTACACCATGTGCTCGCAGCAGTGTGGCCCCGCCAGCACAGGGGCCTAAAGAAGTGCATTTTGATCTGTGAAGCTAAAGACTAGCCCTGGGTTCAGGTGATTCAACTGGAATAGCGCCAGTCATAAATAAGAATGAGAAATCCACCACCGGCCCTCGAGGAGCAGAGGGTAGGAGGAGGCGAGGGGCAAAAAACCAGCCGGGCGAGCAAGCGAGCGAGCGTGAGCCGAGAGGCTGAAGAGGAAGCCGATTCTGAAGAAGACATCAATCTGGTGAGGAGGGGAGGGGAGGGGGGCAAAAAAGCAACATGACAGAAATTAAACAAGAATCCGGTGTTTGAGTTCAGCCTTCCCGGCCCCCATCAGCCTCCCATTGAAATTCCGGGCAGATACAAACCCCTAGGCTTTTGACACACTTTTGAAAACACCACACCCCCGTCTCTCTCTTCCAGCAACGCTGCTAACTGACGAACAAGAACGGGGAGGGCCAGACGGGGATACGATCTTGTTTTTTATTATGGCTTTTATTCTTAATGAAATGCCTTTTTATTTTTTTGCCTCCATCAGTTTTGTTGTCAGGACTCCCGGTCTGCCATGTGCACTATATCAATAATTACTTGAACTTAAACTTAATCATGGGCGTGGGTGGTTTAGTGATTAGCATGTTCTCCTCTCAGCACTAGGGATTCCCGGTTCGAATCCCCATCTGGCAAAGTTTCCATGTTCTCCCCGTGTCCGTGTGGGTTTCCTTCAGGTTCTCCGGTTTCCTCCCACAGTCCGAAAACATGGATCAAGTCAATTGAGTTCTCCAAAATTGCCCTATAGAGAGTGTGTGTGTGTCTGTGTGAGTGAGTGTGTGCCCAGTGATAGATTGGTGTCCTGTCATGGGTGTATCTGCCCAGCGCCCGAAACGTTCTCCCCTGGATGGGCATGGGGAACCCCCCTGCGACCCTAATAGAGGATAAAGCAGAAGATAATAGATGGATGGATGGCTGGACTTTGAACCTGAGAGGCGAATTTAAATATATATTAAAGCATGTAAATTGGGTGGCACGATGGCTTAGTGGTTGGCATGTTCTCCTCTCAGCGCTAGGGATTCCCGGTTCGAATCCCAATCTGGGTGTAGTTTCCATGTTCTCCACGTGTCCGCGTGGGTTTCCTCCGGGTTCTCCGGTTTCCTCCCACAGTCCAAAAACATGGATCAAGTCAATTGAGTTCTCCAAATTGCCCCATATAGAGTTTGTTTGTGTGAGTGAGTGTGTGCCCAGCAATAGATTGGCGTCCTGTCCTGGGTGTATCTGCCCAGTGTTTAGCATGTTGTCCTCTGAGTGCTAGGGATTCCCGGTTCGAATCCCAATCTGGGTGGAGTTTCCATGTTCTTCCCGTGTCCGCGTGGGTTTCCTCCGGGTTCTCCGGTTTCCTCCCACAGTCCAAAAATAGGGATCAAGTCAATTGAATTCTCCAAATTGACCCATATAGAGTGTGCACAGTTGCACGGTGGATCAGTGTTTAGCATGTTCTCCTCTCAGCGCTAAAGATTTCCGGTTCGAATCCCCATCTGGCTGGAGTTTCCATGTTCTCCTCCAAGTTCTCCAGTTTACTCCCACAGTCCAAAAACACAGTCAATTGAATGCTCCAAATTGGCCCATATAGAGTGTGTCTGTGTGAGTGAGTGTGTGTCCTGTGATAGATTGGCGTCCTGTCCTGGGTGTATCTGCAAGACAAGAACGGGGAGGGTCGAGATGTGGAAATGAAATGAAATGCGTTTTGTTTTTTTTCCCCCATCAGTTTTGCTGTCAGGACTCCAGGTCTGCCATGTGAGGAAAGTTGGGTTGTGTTCAAGTGTGTGTGTGTGTGTGTGTGTGTGTGTGTGTGTGTTTAAGACACTATAGTCCAGCGCAGAGGAAGTGGCAGAAATACAGGAAAACAACCCCTCCGGGGGGTCAACTACAGAGAAGGCATGAGAATGCAATAGAGGAGATAAACGGTAAGACAGCCGGGTGGCGGCAGTGAGCGATACGGCTCCCGAGCTTTTAAAACAACGCTGCCGAGTCCAGAATGCACGGCTGCACTGCATCTAGACTGTCAATCATCCGATCAGCGGCGCAATACGATGAGCTGCTCCCCAGACGAGCTCACGCACCGAGCGGAACCCGGGGTTTTATTGGACTGGCGGTCCTGCAGGACGTCCTCGATGGACTTCCATAGTTTTTAATTAAATACGGGTCACATGATCATCACACAATCTGTACATTAGTGTTCTACACTGTTGATGCTGCCGGCCGCTCAAAGAAGGATAAGTCCTCTACTGACTCTTGGTCCTCACAAGGTTTCTTCCTTAAAATATCAACATAACAGGGAATTTTGTCTTGCCGCTGTCGCTTCATTTTGCTCTTTAAAACTGTAAAGCTGCTTTGTGACTATGTACTATCGTTAAATACAGGTCACCTGATCATCACACAATCTGTACATTAGTGTTCTACACTGTTGATGCTGCCCCCCCGCTCAAGGAGGATGAGTCCTCCACTGAGTCTTGGTCCTCACAAGGTTTCATCCTTAAAATAACAACATAACAGGGAGTTTTGTCTTGCCGCTGTTGCTTCAGCTGGCTCTTTGGGGGTTTAAAGGCTTATAACACTGTAAAGCTGCTTTGTGACGATGTACGATTATAAAAAGCGCTCTATAAATAAATTACTAAAAGTGAACTTAAGCAGGTGGCTTAGTGGTTAGCATGTTCTCCTCTCAGCACTAGGGATTTCGGGGATTCCGGCACTAGGGATCCCCGTGTCTGCGTGGGTTTCCTGCGGGTTCTCCGGTTTCCTCCCACAGTCCAAAAACATGGATCAAGTCTATTGAGTTCTCCAAATTGCCCCATATAGAGTATGTCTGTGTGAGTGAGTGTGTGCCCAGCGATAGATTGGCGTCCTGTCCTGGGTGTATCTGCCCAGCGTCCGAAACGTTCTCCCCTGGATGGGCATGGGGAACCCCACCGCGACCCTAATAGAGGATAAAGCGGGAGATAATGAATGAATGGACTTTGAACCTGAGAGGTGAATTTAAATATTTATTAGAAGCGTGTAAATTGGGCGGCACGGTGGCTTAGTGGTTTAGCATGTTCTCCTCTCAGCACTAGGGATTCCCAGTTCGAATCCCAATCTGAGTGGAGTTTCCATGTTCTCCCCGTGTCCGCGTGGGTTTCCTCCGGGTTCCTCCCACAGTCCAAAAACATGGATCAAGGTCAATAGAATTCTCCAAATTGCCCCATATAGAGTGTGTCTGTGTGAGTGAGTGTGTGCCCAGCGATAGATTGGCGTTCTGTCCTGGGTGTATCTGCCCAGCGCCCGAAACATTCTCCCCTGGATGGGCATGGGGAACCCCCCCCCGCGCGACCCTAATAGAGGATAGAGCGGAAGATAATGGATGGATGGATCATGTTAGTATTAATTTGCAGTTCTGGGTTGGATCCACTTTCCATTAGAACATAACAGCAAATGCCATTTGTTAAAAAAAATAAATAAAAAAAAAAGTTTTGTAAAATATAATAAATACAAGAAACTGTAATCGTTCAGTTCTCTTAAGTCACAAAAGCGCAAAGTAAAGATTTCCAATGTTGGCGCACAGGCTTTAGAACCCGAGTTCTCTGAAATAGAGTCCACGGTTCTGAAATCGAATGTCCAACAAGTTCCATAATCCAGGTTCATCAGGTGTCCATGGCAAATAGTGTAAAAACAAACATCTCTCAGGTCATCCCATCATCCGGCGGCAGCAGCGAGATGAGCAGAGGAGGGAAAAAACATTAGTCAATCTGCGGGGGGAGGGGGGAGGGGGGGTGGAAGGAGAGGGATCGTGAATAAGATGGTACCGGAGTCGTGATGCATTTACTGCTGCTGTCGAGAGCTCACTTCCACTCAGACATCCTGAGAGTCGGTGAGCTCAATGTGAGCGAGCGAGAGAGAGAGAGAGCAAAGAGATAACTCAGAACAGAACAAATGGAACGGGAACTTATTGTCCTCTTGAATCAAATCCCCACATGGGTTTCGTCTACATTACGGAGCTACTGCCCTTAACATGAAGACAGCGGTTCAAACCAAAAAAGACGGGGAAGGCTGACAGCGTGGGGGCGCTCCACCTTTACAAAGTCCAAACTCTCACAGGATCACTGTTTTAATTAAACACATGTAGATTTTCTTTCCTAAAAACATCCATCCATCATTTCTCTTCAGCTTTATCCTCTACGGGGGGGGGTTCCCCCATCCAGGCATGGAGAACATTTCGGGCACCGGGCAGATACACCCAGGACAGGGTGCCAATCTATCACTGGGTGCACACTCACTCACACAGACACACTCTATATGGGGCAATTTGGAGAATTCAGTTGACCTTGATCCATGTTTTTGGACTGTGGGAGGAAACCGGAGAACCCGGAGGACACCCACGTGGACACGGGGAGAACATGGAAACTCCACCCAGATTGGGATTCGAACCGGGAATCCCTAGCGCTGAGAGGAGAACATGCCAACCACTAAGCCACCGTGCCGCCCATTATATAAAACATCCATTCATTATCTTCCGCTTTATCCTCTAGTAGGGTCGCGGGAGGGTTCCTCATGCCCATCCAGTGGAGAACGTTTCGGGTGCCAGGCAGATACACCCAGAACAGGACGCCAATCTATCACTGGGTGCACACTCACTCACACACACACTCTATATGGGGCAATTTGGAGAATTTAGTTGACTTTGATCCATGTTTTTGGACTGTGGGAGGAAACCGGCAAACCCAGAGGAAACCCACGTGGATACAGGGAGAACATGGAAACTCCACCCAGATGGGGATTCGAACCGGGAATCCCTAGCGCTGAGAGGAGAACATGCTAACCACTAAGCCACGGTGCCACCCATTCTTACAAACATGCATCATATGAAAGAAATAATTGACACCTCTTAATTATTAAAATAATAAAGTGATAGATACACACAGAGAAATTTGTCATCCACACACACACACACACACACACACACACACACACACACACATACACACACACACACACACATAAGCCCTGAAGTGAGAATCCCTGTATATGATGCCAAGGGAACAATCGGGGTTAGGTCCCTTGCCCAAGGGCACTTCAGCAGTAATACTTGGGAAGGCTGGTTCCTTAACCACAAGCCTATAACTGCCCCATCCATGCAGGGTGACACACACTTACACACACAAGCCCTGAAGTGAGCATCCCTGTATACAACACAGAGGGACAAATCGGAGTTAGTTCCCTTACCCAAGGGCACTTCGGCCGTAGTAATTGGTGGGACCGGGAACTGGGTACCTTTTGGTCACAAGTCTGGTTCTTTAACCACAAACCTATGACTGCCCCATCCATGCAGTGAAACACACACACACACACACACACACACACACAATAGCCCTGAAGTGAGAATCCCTGTACACAACACAGAGGGAACGATCAGAGTTAGTTCCCTTACCCAAGGGCACTTCGGCCGTGGTAATTGGTGGGACCGGGAACTGGGTACCTTTTGGTCACAAGTCTGGTTCTTTACCCACAAGCCTATGACTGCCCCATCCATGCAGTGAAACACACACACACACACACACACTAGCCCTAAAGTGAGAATCCCTGTATACAACACAGAGGGAACGATCAGAGTTAGTTCCCTTGCCCAAGGGCACTTCAACCAGAGAACTTGGTGGGACCAGGAATCGAACTGGACACCTTTTAGTTACAAGGCTGTTTCCTTAACCACAAGCCTATAACTGCCCCATCCATGCATTGAAATACACACTTACTCACACAAGGCACCGATGCTCCCCCGGTGTTGTTTATAGGGATTGCGATCTGCCTTCCAACCTTAAAGGTCTCAGGTTCAATTCCTGGTCCCACCAAGTACTATGACTGAAGTGCCCTTGAGCAAGGCACCTAAGACCAATTGCTCCCTCGGCGTGGTATACAGGGATTCTCACTTCAGGGCTACTGTGTGTGTGTGTGTGTGTGTGTGTGTGTGTGTGTTTTACTGCATGAATGGATTAAATATGGATGACAAATTTCTCTGTGTGTATCCATCACTTTATCATTTTAATAATTAAGAGAGGTGTCTCTCTGAGTTTGTGTGTTCACTTCACTCTGTGTGTGTGTGTGTGTGTGTGTGTGTGTGTGTGTGTTTCACTGCATGGATGAGTTAAATGTGGAGTAAGTACAGTACACAATCCATAAACTCACATGCCGCCGATGCTTTAAATCAACCACCAGAATAAGATCAGCAGATTTCATCTCTGTAATGTTCACTGTGGCATGACTGCTGGTGCCAGATGGGCTGTGGACGCATTTCTAAACTTGCGGAACTTCTGACGCACAACTGCCATTAAACTTAACTTCGAATGATGCGATTAGAACCCAGAACGAGGTTGATGACCGGACGGATTAAAGCTGACAGAAAGGCTGCAGCGTCTCAAATAACCACTCTATACAACGACGGCGAGCGGAAGAAACCTCTCAGAATCACGACACAGTGAATTTTAAGGCGATTTGGGAGATAAAGAGGAGTCGACCAGTATAGTGTTCCAATTTAAGGGGAGGGTGAGTGTATTTTGGCTTTCTTTAATAATTAGGTTTGAGGTACAGCAATGGAAGAGCGTGGACCCTTCAGCCATATGTGTATGTAATGCATTAAACGCTGACTCCATTACTCTCTGTAATGTTCCTGTTCCGGCTGTTGCATGAGTTCAGACCCAACTTCCCCAAAATGGGCCATTAGCTGATGGATGGCTTTATTTGGGGAGTTGGATTTCACTGCGTTTTGAACAGGACACTGTTCGTTTATCCATGACTTTACTAACTATCCCATATGAGAAGTACACTATGAATATAGAACATACTGCAACATTACTGCAACATTACTGCAACACTCTGTAAAATACTGTGACATACTATACTGCGGCGTACTATACTGCGACATACTATACTGCGACGTACCTGCAACAAACTGCGGCGTACTATACTGCGACGTACTATACTGCGACATACTATACTGCGACGTACTATACTGCGACGTGCCTGCAATAAACTGTACTATACTGCGACATACTATACTGCGACGTACCTGCAACAAACTAACATACTGCGACGTACTATACTGCGACGTACCTGCAACAAACTGTACTATACTGCGACGTACTATACTGCGACCTACTATACTGCGACGTACCTGCAACAAACTAACATACTGCGACGTACTATACTGCGACGTACCTGCAACAAACTGTACTATACTGCGACGTACTATACTGCGACGTACCTGCAACAAACTAACATACTGCGACGTACTATACTGCGACGTACTATACTGCGACATACTATACTGCGACGTACCTGCAACAAACTGCGGCGTACTATACTGCGACGTACTATACTGCGACATACTATACTGCGACGTACTATACTGCGACGTACCTGCAATAAACTGTACTATACTGCGACATACTATACTGCGACGTACCTGCAACAAACTAACATACTGCGACGTACTATACTGCGACGTACCTGCAACAAACTGTACTATACTGCGACGTACTATACTGCGACCTACTATACTGCGACGTACCTGCAACAAACTAACATACTGCGACGTACCTGCAACAAACTGTACTATACTGCGACGTACTATACTGCGACGTACCTGCAACAAACTAACATACTGCGACGTACTATACTGCGACGTACTATACTGCGACGTACTATACTGCGACGTACCTGCAACAAACTAACATACTGCGACGTACTATACTGCGACGTACCTGCAACAAACTGTACTATACTGCGACGTACTATACTGCGACGTACCTGCAACAAACTAACATACTGCGACGTACTATACTGCGACGTACTATACTGCGACGTACCTGCAACAAACTGTAACATACTGCGACGTACTATACTGCAACATACTATACTGTGACGTACTATACTGCGACATACTATACTGCGACATACTATACTGCGACCTACCTGCAACAAACTGTAACATACTGCGACGTACTATACTGCGACATACTATACTGTGACGTACTATACTGTGACGTACTATACTGTGACGTACTATACTGTGACGTACTATACTGCGACGTACCTGCAACAAACTGTAACATACTGCGACATACTATACTGCGACGTACTATACTGCGACGTACCTGCAACAAATTGCAATATACACACCAACATACTGCAGCATACTGCAACATTACTGTGACATACCTGCAACAAACTGTAACGTATTATACTGCGACGTACTATACTGCGACGTACCTACAACAAATTGCAATATACACACCAACATACAGTTTGTTGCAGGTATGTTACAGTATGCTGCAGTAACATACTGTGACGTACTATACTGCGAAGTACCTACAACAAATTGCAATATACACACCAACATACTGCAGCATACTGTAACATACCTGCAACAAACTGTAACATACTGTGACGTACTATACTGCGAAGTACCTACAACAAATTGCAATATACACACTAACATACTGCAGCATACTTTAATATACCTGCAACAAACTGTAACATACTATACTACGACGTACTATACTGGGAAGTACCTACAACAAATTGAAATATACACACTAACATACTGCAGCATACTGCAACTTTACTGTGACATACCTGCAACAAACTGTAACATACTACACTGCGACATATTGCAATATACACACTAACATACTGCAGCATACTGCAACATACTTGCAACAAACTGTAACGTACTATACTACGACGTACTATACTGCGAAGTACCTACAACAAATTGAAATATACACACTAACATACTGCAGCATACTGCAACTTTACTGTGACATACCTGCAACAAACTGTAACATACTACACTGCGACATATTGCAATATACACACTAACATACTGCAGCATACTGCAACATACTTGCAACACAAACTGTAACGTACTATACTACGACGTACTATACTGCGAAGTACCTACAACAAATTGAAATATACACACTAACATACTGCAGCATACTGCAACTTTACTGTGACATACCTGCAACAAACTGTAACATACTACACTGCGACATATTGCAATATACACACTAACATACTGCAGCATACTGCAACATACTTGCAACAAACTGTAACGTACTATACTGCGACATACCTGCAACAAATTGCAATATATTGTAATACACTAACATCCTGCAGCATACTATACTGTATATAAGTGACATACTTCACTTTTTTACACCCAACCAAAAGTGTGTGTGTGTGTATATAAATATATATATAAAAAACATGTTTATGTCTTATATATAAAGTGTATATATAAAGTAAGTATATATATATATATATATATATATATATATATATATATATATATATATATATATATATATATATATATAAAGTATATATATATATATATATATATATATATATATATATATATATATATATATATATATATATATATATATATATATAAAAATATAAAAAACACAGTGCGGCTCAATTTCAGCTAACGAGATGAGGTATGAAATGTTCCTCTGAAAACGGAGACAAAAGAGAGAGGTGAGTCTGACATGATGAAAAGGAGATGGTCTGGACGGCTTCCACTTGATCGCTGGGCCAGAATAGAAAAGCTGTCCAGCTGAGACGCTGAGGAAATAAAAACCTTCCCATTCTTCTTCACCTTAAATAAATAAAGCCTGGCCCAAAATTCTCCACCTCAGAGACATGAGTGGTTTCAGTTCCAGTCTGCTCACTCGATGCATCACTCTGCATCACGCTGCAGTTCTAACTGCAAAACCAGAGCTTTACTGCAAAAGAGCCTGAAAGCCAGCGTCTGAGAAACTCATCTCCATTCAGAGAAACTCATCTCCATTCAGAGAAACTCATCTCCATTCAGAGCGATTAGACGATGATCGCCGTGTAGCTAAGAAAATACTTCATTACGTTATATTTTTTGACATTATTCATTTTAAAGTTACTTATTAAAGCAATAAATTATTGTAAATGAATCACGTGAAGGAGGAGCCTAATAAAAAACATGGCGACAGGTGGAGAGGATGCACACACGTCTTCTTTAGGGCTTTGTGGTTGTGGAATTTGTGGAATCGATTGATTCCAATTGGTGTTCTATTTAGGACACACATCTCTTTAAGGTCTCCGGAGAAGAGACACCTGCACACTGTGTATTTGCCAGACCAGAACCCGCCGGAGAAATCAGCGTGCCCCAAACACCACAATGTGTGGGTAACTTCGTATTTGCCCGACCGGAACCCACCAGAGAAATCAGCGTGCCCCAAACACCACAATGTGTGGGTAACTTTGTATTGCCCGACCGGAACCCGCCGGAGAAATCAGCGTGCCCCAAACACCACAATGTGTGGGTAACTTCGTATTTGCCCGACCGGAACCCACCAGAGAAATCAGCGTGCCCCAAACACCACAATGTGTGGGTAACTTTGTATTGCCCGACCGGAACCCGCCGGAGAAATCAGCGTGCCCCAAACACCACACTGTGTGGGTAACTTTGTATTTGCCTGATCGGAACCCGCCGAAGAAATAAGCGTGCCCCAAACACCACACTGTGTGGGTACCTTTAAATTTAATATTCAACGTGCCCGACCGGAACCCGCCGGAGAAATCAGCGTGCCCCAAACACCACACTGTGTGGGTAACTTTGTATTTGCCAGACCAGAACCCGCCGGAGAAATCAGCGTGCCCCAAACACCACACTGTGTGGGTAACTTTGTATTTGCCTGATCGGAACCCGCCGAAGAAATAAGCGTGCCCCAAACACCACACTGTGTGGGTACCTTTAAATTTAATATTCAACGTGCCCGACCGGAACCCGCCGGAGAAATCAGCGTGCCCCAAACACCACACTGTGTGGGTAACTTTGTATTTGCCAGACCAGAACCCGCCGGAGAAATCAGCGTGCCCCAAACACCACAATGTGTGGGTAACTTTGTATTTGCCAGACCAGAACCCGCCGGAGAAATCAGCGTGCCCCAAACACCACAATGTGTGGGTAACTTTGTATTTGCCAGACCAGAACCCGCCAGAGAAATCAGCGTGCCCCAAACACCACACTGTGTGGGTAACTTTGTATTTGCCCGACCGGAACCCGCCAGAGAAATCAGCATGCCCCAAACACCACAATGTGTGGGTAACTTTGCATTTAATATTCAACGTGCCCGACCAGAACCCGCCAAAGAAATCAGCGTGCCCCAAACACCACAATGTGTGGGTAACTTTGCATTTAATATTCAACGTGCCTGACCAGAACCCGCCAGAGAAATCAGCGTGCCCCAAACACCACACTGTGTGGGTAACTTTGTATTTGCCCGACCGGAACCCGCCAGAGAAATCAGCATGCCCCAAACACCACAATGTGTGGGTAACTTTGCATTTAATATTCAACGTGCCCGACCAGAACCCGCCGGAGAAATCAGCGTGCCCCAAACACCACCATGTCAACGGTGAAACCTCAGAACCAGAACCGCGCCTCTGATGCAGTTTGAACATGGCTGCAGGTGGGAACAGATGTTGGATCAGGGGGAGTTTACAGACCCGGGGCAAAGAGAAACCTGCACCGGCGAGCGAACGAGAAAACGAGACGACGCACGTTCCGGCGTTCCGGCGGGTTCTGCCTTCCGCTTGATGTCATTACTGTCCAGAAAGTCATGTCGCTTATTTAGCATGATGAATGGTCAGCGGGAGGCAGCCGTCACTGGATATGCCTACGACGTACCTCAATGGCAAACCCAATAATCCACTCTGGGGTAACACACACGGTTTCCGAAACACACACACACACACACACGTCTTTATCCGGCTCTTCCCCCGTCTTGCTTGCACAGACTCCGCCGGCAGACACGGATGCGAGTGTGTTTTATGACATTTAGATGGAAGAGAGAAGGAGATCTCCCCTAAGTCAATTTGAACGCAGAGGCCGATGAAATTATCTAGGTAGCAGTGGGCGACGTGACAAACGACTCGCCCGGCGTACAGCTGGGGGAGACGCTCTCCGACAGAGAAAAGAAATGAGAATCTAAATTACAGTTTACAGTACACACATAACTACAAACGGCCTGTTTCTGTTGGGTAAATAAATCTCCGCCAGCTGCGAGACGCCGGAGATACAGAGTGAGGGAGACGCGGGGAGATCGCGGGCCCCGCCGTACCGCCGAACCGGGAACCAGCCGCGGGGCAGTTTAACACGCCGGCGCTTTCAATGACGCGGAAACAAATATTGCCATACGACACCATGAATATTCAGCCCTGTGGTAGCGACCGCCCGAGTCCTGGTTGCAGGATCCCGTCTTAGATGAACAACGGCACGTGGGTCTTTATGGGAGAACGTAAATATTGAGTCGTACAGATTGGCTTTTCGTGCCGTTTGTTTGAGTTTTGGTGAGAACGGAGGGCTGGATCTGAATGAATGATGTCATGGAGTTGTTGATCGTAGTGAAGAACGCGTTCTGAAAACTCGCCGAAACTATTTCTAGACATGATGACGGTAATAATCGATTAATATTAAGAATGATAACAATGAAGGTGAACGATTGGACGGCACAGTTGGTAGCGTTTAGCTCAGCCACCTCGCAGCAGGAGATACAGAGTGAGGGAGACGCGGGGAGATCGCGGGCCCCGCCGTACCGCCGAACCGGGAACCAGCCGCGGGGCAGTTTAACACGCCGGCGCTTTCAATGACGCGGAAACAAATATTGTCATACGACACCATGAATATTCAGCCCTGTGGTAGCGACCGCCCGAGTCCTGGTTGCAGGATCCCGTCTTAGATGAACAACGGCACGCGGGTCTTTATGGGAGAACGTAAATATTGAGTCGTACAGATTGGCTTTTCCTGCTGTTTGTTTGAGTTTTGAGTTTTTGTTGATGTCATGGAGTTGTTGATCGTAGTGAAGAACGCGTTCTGAAAACTCTAGACATGATGATGGTAATAATCGATTAATAATAAGAATGATAACAATGAAGGCGAACGATTGGACGGCACAGTTGGTAGCGTTTAGCTCAGCCACCTCGCAGCTGAAGATACAGAGTGAGGGAGACGCAGGGAGATCGCGGGTCCCGCCGTACCGCCGAACCGGGAACAATGACGTGGAAACAAATATCATACGACACCATGAATATTCAGCCCTGCCGTAGCGACCGCCCGAGTCCTGGTCGCAGGATCCCGTCTTAGATGAACAACGGCACGCGGGTCTTTATGGGAGAACGTAAATATTGAGTCGTACAGATTGGCATTTCGTGCCGTTTGTTTGAGTTTTGGTGAGAACGGAGGGCTGAAGGGTGAAGAACACGTTCTGAAAACTCGCCGAAACTATTTCTAGACATGATGATGGTAATAATCGATTAATAATAAGAATGATGCCAATAAAGGCGAATGATTGGACGGCACAGTTGGTAGCGTTTAGCTCAGCCACCTCGCAGCTGGAGATACAGAGTGAGGGAGACGTGGGGAGATCGAGGGCCCCGCCGTACCGCCGAACCGGGAACTATGACACGGAAACAAATATTGTCATACGACACCATGAATATTCAGCCCTGGGGTAGCGACCGCCCAAGTCCTGGTCGCAGGATCCCGTCTTAGATGAACAACGGCACGCAGGTCTTTATGGGAGAACGTAAATATTGAGTCGTACATTTACATTTAGTCATTTAGCAGACGCTTTTATCCAAAGCGACTTACAAATGAGAACATTACAAGTCAGAAGCCATGGAGAAAACCAACTATACTGTAAATTCATCAAACCTGATTGTTATTCGATGTTGTGCCCCCCCCCCCCCCCTTTTTATTATTATTATTTTATTTTTATTTTTTTCTCTACAACAGGTATTTGTTAAAGAGATGCATCTTCAGTAGTTTCTTAAAACTGTTTAGTGATTCTGCCTTACGGACAGATTGGCGTTTCGTGCCGCTGTTTGAGTTTTGGTGAGAACGGAGGGCTGGATCTGAATGAATGATGTCATGGACTTGTTGATCGTAGTGAAGAACGCGTTCTGAAAACTCGCCGAAACTATTTCTAGACATGATGATGGTAATAATCGACTAATAATAATAAGAATGATAACAATGATGGCGAATGATTGGACGGCACAGTTGGTAGCGTTTAGCTCAGCCACCTCGCAGCTGTAGGAATCCAGGTTCGATTCTATCTGGGTGGAGTTTCCATGTCAGAGTTCTCCCCTTTCATGGCACCAATCCATCGCCACGCACACACTCACTCACACAGACACTCACAAACTATATAGGGGCAATTTAGAGCAGACAATTCACCTTGAATCCATGTTTTTGCATTGTGGGAGGAAACTGGAGAACCCGGAGGAAACCCCCGCAGACACGGGGAGAACATGGAAACTTGCCCCAGATCTGGAGTTGAACCTGGATCCGCAGCACTGAGAGGAGAACATGCTAACCACTATGCCGCCCCGATAATAATACCGAGTCAACGAATCGTTTGTTTGTTGAAATGACTCTTAAAGCAGGAGTTGATATCCTGAATGCAGGGTTACCTCTATGGCTCGGGTGATGAAGGGGATCTGTGTGCCACTCTTTAAGTCGTCGTTGATGATGAGGCGTCGTGCCCACTGCCCCGCCCGCACCACGCCACTGCCCTGGATCAGAACCAGCAGTTTGTCCGGGTTGGTCAGAGCATCCTCACTCATGTAGATGAAACTCTTTGGTTCGTCGTCTGTGGCGTCGACCTGCAATACATACAATAACAGTGTAGAGCTAATTAACAACGCTGTTACCATAACTGTGTATACACATACACTCACACACACACACCTATATACATACATACAGTACATACACACACACACACACATACTGTACATACACACACACACACACACATATATACACATATACATACATACAGGTATGTATGTACAGAACACACACACTGTACATAGATACATACATATACACACACTTATATACATTCATTCATATTATCAGACCAGGACGCTTTTTCTCTATAGGATTCGCGGGCGGCGTCCGCGTGGGTTTCCTCCCTGGTTTCCACTGGACACAACCTCCTGGGTACTGCCTTCTGCCCCTGCTTGCGAGACCCTGTCCACCAGACGGTGCCTACAGGACCCTGTCCACCGGACACAACTCTATTAGGTTCGCGGTGGGGTTCCCCATGCCCATCCAGGGGAGAACATCTCAGGTGCTGGGCAGATACACCCAGGACAGGGCGCCAATCCATCGCCGGACACACACTCACTCACACAGTCAGAAATTGGGGCAATTTGGAGAACTCAATTGACTTGATCCATGTTTTTGGACTGTGGGATGAAACCGGAGAACCCGGAGGATTACTAACTCTAAGTGAGTGTGTGCCCAGCAATGGATTGGTGCCCTGTCCTGGGTGTATCTGCACAGCGCCCGAGACGTTCAGGGGAGATACACCCAGGACAGGGCGCCAATCCATCGCTGGGCACACACTCACTCACACAGACACACTCTATATGGGGCAATTTTGAGACTTGAACCATGTTTTTGGACTGTGGGAGGAAACTGGAATAATTTTTTTTTTTTTAATAAATATTTACCACAAATGAAGTTCCAACCCTGGTATTTGATCGTTTGTAATATTTGTTGAACTCAAAAAACTGGATTTCAAACATTTAACTAAAAAAAAAATTAAATCTGAAGCAGCAGACAAACAGAAGCAGTGTTATTTACACACTGTAGTTATAAAAAGCCAAAGAGCTGACATTGTGGGTCAGCGTGAAGTTAACAAAGCGTAAATGAAAGCGTAAATGAAAGCGTAAACGAGTGACTTTGCTCAAAGTGGGAGAAAAAGCCGGTTCTTTACATGTTTTTTCGGAGAACTTCCTCACACAGAGTCGAATCAATGCCCCTTTGTCTGAGAAGCAACAAGTTAAAGACGCATTTGTATCGACAACCTTGTACGAAACCCCGAGCCGTAACCGTCATTGGATGAAACGATGACGCTCCGACGGCTTTTCAACGGCCCGGTGCGTTGTAACCGTATTAACGCTCGCTTCTGCGTGAAGTGCGAGGAAGCGGAGACGCAAACAGTAAAATGAATCATAACCTGCGATGGCTCGAGCTGAATGCTAATCCTGTGTGATGAACAGCTTCAGGGAAACTGAAACACCTGCCTGGCCTTGATCACTTTATTCTGCGGTTCTGAATGGCGAGCTCTTGTATTCGCCGTTCGGAATGAATTCCGAGCCGATGTGGAACACACATGCTCTCAGAACCGCTTCACCATCCGAGCGTCGGTCCCCGTCACCTCCCCCGCGATTGTGGTTCCGACAGCAGAAGCGTTTTGAGGTTATATACACTTCTATATGTGTGTGTTATATACACCTTCATTTTTGTAGGTTCCACTGATCATACAGATGGACGTTGTAGTGTCCAATAACATTCTGGTTCTCTACATACTTTGTTAGCCCGCTTTAGTACGTTTTCTGATGATTGGGAACCCACAGAGGAGGTATTAGGGTGGTGGATGATTGTACGAGTGGATCACTGCTGTGTCTGATCCACTCGTACCAGCACAACACACACTCACACAGCACCACCATGTCAGCATCACTACAGCACTGAGAATCATCCACCACCCTAATGACACCTGCTCTGAGTGTTGGTATGTTCTCTGATGATCAGGACCCCACAGTGGAGGTATTAGGGTGATACTGACATGGTGGTGGTGTGTGAGTGTGTGGATCAGACACAGCAGTGCTGCTGCACAGAGAACAGAACACCAATCAGAACAGGTATCATTAGGGTGGTGGATGATGGTCCGAGTGGATCAGACCGCTGTATGTTCTGTGTTTTGGTACTGTTCTCTGATCATTAGAATCCTCAGTGCAGGCATCATTAGGGTGGTGGATGATTGTACGAGTGGATCACTGCTGTGTCTGATCCACTCATACCAGCACGCGGAGACGTGGAACAAGACGTGGAACAAGACGTGGAAAGAGACGTGGAACTATGCGTGGAACGAGACGTGGAACGCGGCGTGGAGCTATGCGTGGAAAGAGACGTGGAACTATGCGTGGAACTATGCGTGGAACTATGCGTGGAACGAGACGTGGAACGAGACGTGGAACGCGGCGTGGAACGAGACGTGGAACGCAACGTGGAGACGAGTGGATCACTGCTGTGTCTGATCCACTCATACCAGCACGCGGAGACGTGGAACAAGACGTGGAAAGAGACGTGGAACTATGCGTGGAACGCGGCGTGGAAAGAGACGTGGAACTATGCATGGAACGAGACGTGGAACGCGGCGTGGAACGAGACGTGGAACGCGACGTGGAGCTATGCGTGGAACGAGACGTGGAGCTATGCGTGGAAAGAGACGTGGAGCTATGCGTGGAACAAGACGTGGAGCTATGCGTGGAACGAGACGTGGAACGCGGCGTGGAACGAGCGCTTATCAGCCTCATACTGCATGTCACCCACCAGCGATAAAAAAAGACATCTAAATATAGCGGTCACTGATGACCACGTCCATCACGACACCTACAGAGAACCCGGACGCCTCCATGACAATAATGAGATCAGCACTCCTCACTCTTAAAGCCCTTTACAATCCATAAAACCTTCCAGGGTTCCGCATCCCATTTATGTCCCAGCGATTCGGAACCTATGCGTGGAATGCCACGTGGAAGGAGACGTGGAATGCGATGTGGAACGCGACGTGGAACTATGCGTGGAACGAGACGTGGAACGAGACGTTTAACTATGCGTGGAACGATACGTGGAACTATGCGTGGAACGAGTTGTGGAACTATGCGTGGAATGAGACGTGGAACGAATTGTGGAACGCGGCCTGGAACTAGACGTGGAACGAGACGTGGAACGAGACGTTTAACTATGCGTGGAACAATACGTGGAACGATACGTGGAACGATAAGTGGAACTATGCGTGGAACGAGTTGTGGAACTATGCGTAGAACGAGACGTGGAACGCGACGTGAAACTATGTGTAAGCACTCCTCACTCTTAAAGCCGTTTACAATCCATAAAACCTTCCAGGGTTCCGCATCCCATTTATTTCCCAGCGATTCGGAACCTATGCGTGAAACGCCATGTGGAAGGAGACGTGGAATGCGATGTGGAACGCGACGTGGAACTATGCGTGGAACGAGACGTGGAACGCTGTCTGGAACGAGACGTGGAACGAGATGTTTAACTATGCGTGGAACGAATCGTGGAACGATATGTGGAACGATACGTGGAACTATGCGTGGAACGAATTGTGGAACTATGCGTGGAATGAGACGTGGAACGAGTTGTGGAACTATGCGTGGAACGAGACGTGGAACGAGACGTGGAACGCGGCCTGGAACGAGACGTTTAACTATGCGTGGAACGATACGTGGAACTATGTGTGGAACGAGTTGTGGAACTATGCGTAGAACGAGACGTGGAACGCGACGTGAAACTATGTGTAAGCACTCCTCACTCTTAAAGCTGTTTACAATCCATAAAACCTTCCAGGGTTCCGCATCCCATTTATGTCCCAGCGATTCGGAACCTATGCGTGAAACGCCATGTGGAAGGAGACGTGGAATGCGATGTGGAACGCGACGTGGAACTATGCGTGGAACGAGACGTGGAACGCTGTCTGGAACGAGACGTGGAACGAGATGTTTAACTATGCGTGGAACGAATCGTGGAACGATATGTGGAACGATACGTGGAACTATGCGTGGAACGAATTGTGGAACTATGCGTGGAATGAGACGTGGAACGAGTTGTGGAACTATGCGTGGAACGAGACGTGGAACGAGACGTGGAACGCGGCCTGGAACGCGACGTGGAACGAGACGTGGAACGAGACGTTTAACTATGCGTGGAACGATACGTGGAACTATGTGTGGAACGAGTTGTGGAACTATGCGTAGAACGAGACGTGAAACGTGACGTGAAACTATGTGTAAGCACTCCTCACTCTTAAAGCTGTTTACAATCCATAAAACCTTCCAGGGTTCCGCATCCCATTTATGTCCCAGCGATTCGGAACCTATGCGTGAAACGCCACGTGGAAGGAGACGTGGAATGCGATGTGGAACGCGACGTGGAACTATGCGTGGAACGAGACGTGGAACGCTGCCTGGAACGAGACGTGGAACGAGACGTTTAACTATGTGTGGAACGATTCGTGAAACGATATGTGGAACGATACGTGGAACTATGCGTGGAACGAATTGTGGAACTATGCGTGGAATGAGACGTGGAACGAGTTGTGGAACTATGCGTGGAATGAGACGTGGAACGAGACGTGGAACACAGCCTGGAACGCGACGTGGAACGAGACGTTTAACTATGCGTGGAACGATACGTGGAACGATAAGTGGAACTATGAGTGGAACGAGTTGTGGAACTATGCGTGGAACGAGACGTGGAACGCGACGTGAAACTATGTGTAAGCACTCCTCACTCTTAAAGCCCTTTACAATCCATAAAACCTTCCAGGGTTCCGCATCCCATTTATGTTCCAGCGATTGGGAGGCCTTTTAAATCCGTCATAAAGCGCTGTGTTTATAAAGAGTGCTTTACGGTTCCGTACAGATCACCGAGCGTCCCCGCGCCGGCCGAGACTAACGCGGCCTGCTAAACGCCGTCGCTCTAATCATATTTAAACACAAAAAGATTAAGGACTGGCGTTTCCACGGATGCCACGCAGGCCGCGAGTCAGGATTATACGGAACCGAACAAAGCAGATGACACGGAGGCCGTTGACGGCGCTGGAGGAGAACTCAGCCGGCTGTGAGCTCAACTCAAAGTGCTTTTACATTCTTCTCTCATTAACACCGGGTTTAATCTCAACAGTACGAGGGCCTCCTTCGTTTCGGCAGCACTCACCGGGACCGTCACTTTCTTCAGCTGGCAGTCCTTCTCCAGGCGCTCGTAGACGTACTGCGTCAGGATCTGCGAGAGAACAGAGACGGCGTGATGTGGGTACCAGAAAACATTTCACAAACGAACGACGAGCCATCAGCGTTAGAACGAACAAAACTACTACAATTCACTCATCCTTTATATTCCACTTTATCCACTATTAGGGTCGGTGGGGGGGGGGTTCCCCATGCCCATCCAGGGGAGAACGTCTCGGGCGCTGGGCAGATACACCCAGGACAGGACGCCAATCTATCACTGGGCACACAATCACTCACACAGACACACTCTATATGGGGCAATTTGGAGAACTCAAATGACTTGATCCATGTTTTTGGACTGTGGGAGGAAACTGGAGAACCCGGAGGAGACCCACGCGGATACGGGAGAACATGGAAACTCCACCCAGATGGGGATTCGAACCGGGAATCCCTAGCGCTGAGAGGAGAACATTCATTCATTCATTATCTTCCTCTTTATCCTCTATTAGAGTCACAGGGGTGGGGGGGGTTCCCCATGCCCATCCAGGGGAGAACGTTTTGGGCGCTGGGCAGATACACCCAGGACAGGGCACCAATCCATCACTGGACACACACTCACTCACACATACACTCTATATGGGGCAATTTGGAGAACTCAATTGACTTGATCCATGCTTTTGGACTGTGGGAGGAAACCAGAGAACCCGGAGGAGACCCACGCGGATACGGGAGAACATGGAAACTCCACCCAGATGGGGATTCAAAGTGCGTTACAAATAAAATTATTTTTATTATTAGATACAGTCTTATCAGGGCACAGTGGCTTAGTGTTTAGCATGTTCTCCTCTCAACAATAGGGATTCAGGTTCGAATCCCTATCTGGGTGGAGTTTCCATGTTCTCCCCGTGTCTGCGTGGGTTTCCTCCGGTTTCCTCCCACAGTCCAAAAACATGGATCAAGTCAATTGAATTCTCCAAATTGCCCCATATAGAGTGTGTCTGTGTGAGTGAGTGTGTGTCCAGTGATGGATTGGCACCCTGTCCTGGGTCTATCTGCCCAGCGCCCGAAACGTTCTCCCCTGGATGGGCATGGGGAACCCCACCGCGACCCTAATAGAGGATAAAGCGGGAGATAATGGATGAATGAAAGTCTTATCAGGCGCCAACAACCCCATCACTCTCAAAATCACGGTAAACACATTCACTTGATGATAACAGCGGCTGTGAATTTTCCTCCCGTTTTATTTCAGGTTGAATCGTTTTATTAATTCCCACAATTCAATTTCCCGTTCTCACGTTCTCACGTTCTGCACTTCTGCCAAACGAACAGCCATCTGCATTAATAATAAATAGTGGAAAGGTGTTGCTAATAAAGTACACATTAAGTATTTATTCCAACACGTATTTAAATATAAATAACACAATGCTGCCTTTTCATATACATTAAGCAACATATTGTTAGGGATGGGCGGCATGGTGGCCTAGTGTTTAGCATGTTCTCCTCTCAGCACTAGGTCCGAATCCCCGTCTGTGTGAAGTTTCCATGTTCTCCCCGTGTCCGCGTGGGTTTCCTCCGGGTTCTCCGGTTTCCTCCCACAGTCCAAAAACATGGCTCAAGGTCAATTCAATACTCCAAATTGCCCCATATAGAGTGTGTCTGTGAGTGAGTGTGTACCAGTGATAGATTGGCGTCCTGTCCTGGGTGTATCTGCCCAGCGCCCGAAACGTTCTCCCCTGAATGGGTATGGGGAACCCCCCCCCCGCGACCCAAATAGAGGATAAAGCGGAAGATAATGGATGGATGGATTTATTTTGCGGGGTGGCACGGTGGTTTAGTAATTAGCATGTTCTCCTCTTAGCACTAGGGATTTAGGTTTGAATCCCAATCTGGGTGGAGTTTCCATGTTCTCCCTGTGTCCGTGTGGGTTTCCTCCGGGTTCTCGGGTTTCCTCCCACAGTCCAAAAACATGGTTAAGGTCAATTAAATTCTCCAAATTGCCCCATATAGAGTGAGTGTGTGCCCAGCGATAGATTGGTGTCCTGTCCTGGGTGTATCTGCCCAGCGCCCGAAACGTTCTACCCTGGATGGGCATGGAGAACCCCACCGCGACTCTAATAGAGGATAAAGCAGAAGATAATAGATGGATGGATGGATTTATTTTGCGGGGCGGCACGGTGGTTTAGTAATTAGCATGTTCTCCTCTCAGCACTAGGGATTTAGGTTTGAATCCCTATCTGGATTTTCCATGTTCTCCCCGTGTCCGCGTAGGTTTCCTCCGGGTTCCTGCCACAGTCCAAAAACATGGATCAAGTCAATTGAGTTCTCCAAATTGCCCCCTATTGAGTGTGTTTGTGTGAGTGAGTGAGTGAGTGTGTGCCCAGCGATGGATTGGCGTCCTGTCCTGGGTGTATCTGCCCAGCGCCTGAAACGCCCCCCCCCCCCCCCCCGACCCTGATATAGGATAAAGTAGAAGATAATGGATGGCTGGATTGTTAGGGAGATCATTGGCAGAGTTTGGATGTTCCACGTTCCGAGCAAAGAGCAAAGTGCAGGGATAGTCCGCCCGAAGCAGCTGACTGCAAGTGATGAGCCGAACCGAGGCCTGTTTATCCCCGAAGCGGCCGAGTAACGGGAAGACGGTGCAAATCCAACTCCGAGCCCGAGATCTCGCGCTTTAATGACGTTTCTCCTCAGGCGACCTTCAACCACGTTCAACAGCAGCTGGAAAAACAAGACGCGATGGGCGACGGAAAGAGGAGACTGGTAAACGGTAAGTCCGGCTCACGAGGGGTAAATCGGAGAAGCCGAACGGCTTAATCCTCTATTAGGGCGCGGGGGGGGTTCCCCATGCCCATCCAGGGGAGAACGTTTTGGGCGCTGGGCAGATACACCCAGGACAGGGGGGCAATCTATCACTGGGCACACACTCACTCACACAGACACACTCTATATGGGGCAATTTGGAGAATTCAAATGACCTCGATCCATGTTTTTGGACTATGGGAGGAAACCGGAGAACCCGGAGGAAACCCACAAGGACACAGGGAGAACATGGAAACTCCACCCAGATGGGGATTCAAACCAGCGCTGAGAGGAGAACATGCTAACATCTATGCCACTATGCCACCTGATTGTACATCATCCATCTATTATCATACACTTAATCCTCTATTAGGGCGCGGGGGTGGGTTCCCCATGCCCATCCAGGGGAGAACGTTTCGGGCGCTGGGCAGATACACCCAGGACAGGGGGGCAATCTATCACTGGGTACACACTCACTCACACAGACACACTCTATATGGAGCAATTTGGAGAACTTAATTGACCTCGATCCATGTTTTTGGACTGTGGGAGAAAACAGGAGAACCCGGAGGAAACCCACGCAGACACGGGGAGAACATGGAAACTCCACCCAGATTGGGATTCAAACCTTCAGCCGAGAGGCGGACGTGCAGACCACTAAGCCGCAATATAATTTATGCAAAAGTAATACGTTTCATCATGAACTGTGGACTGATTTCCTTTCAGATTAAAGTCGTACCGAGTACCGAGGGTTCCCCATGTCCATTCAGGGGAGAACGTTTCAGGCGCTGGGCAGATACACCCAGGACAGGACGCCAATCTATCACTGGACACACTCTCTCACACAGACACACTCTATATGGGGCAATTTAGAGAACTTAATTGACTTCAATCCATGTTTTTGGACTGTGGGAGAAAACCGGAAAAGCCGGAGGAAACCCAGTGGACACGGGGAGAACATGGAAACTCCACCCAGATTGGGATTCAAACCTTCAGCCGAGAGGCGGACGTGCAGACCACTAAGCCGCAATATAATTTATGCAAAAGAAATATGTTTCATCATGAACTGTGGACTGATTTCCTTTCAGATTAAAGTCGTACCGAGTACCGAGGGTTCCCCATGCCCATCCAGGTGAGAACGTCTCGGGCGCTGGGCAGATACACCCAGGACAGGACGCCAATCTATCACTGGACACACACTCACTCACACAAACACACTCTATATGGGGCAATTTGGAGAACTCAATTGACTTTATCCATGTTTTTGGACTGTGGGAGGAAACCGGAGAACCCAAAGGAAACCCACGTGGACATGGGGAGAACACGGGGGGGAAACTCCACCCAGATGGGGATTCAAACCTTCAGCCGAGAGGCGGACGTGCAGACCACTAAGCCGCAATATAATTTATGCAAAAGTAATATGTTTCATCATGAACTGTGGACTGATTTCCTTTCAGATTAAAGTCGTACCGAGCGGCGACACGGGTGGGGCGGGCGGGGTGTGGGGGGGTGTGTGGGGGGGCGGGGGGGGAATTATAAAATAATCCTAATGCCCCTCATTGTAACATATTAGTTTAAGCCACAGGCAATCGGCTATTGCTTAGGCATCGGCTACTCGATTACAAACACCAAAAGCACATTAAGCGGCAAACGAGCTAATGCAACGAGATATTAACGGTCATCAGCGGTCAGCCGGTCCGAATGAGAGCGCAGATCTATCAGCGGAACCCACCGAAGGGAAGGGGAGCGTGGCTGAGGGGGAGGACGTGGGCCGCTCGGCAGCCCCTAATTCACTAAATGTCAGGCTCGGTGATGAAGACTCGAATGATTGTGAAGTGCAATATGCTCGTGTTTAATAATATCAATAAGCCTCGCAGGAAATTTCATTTGCGCAGCGTTATTACCCCGCCGTCTCAGGTGCGTTCGGTGTGATTATGGCGCGGAGGGAGGAATCCGGGCGAGGTGCTTCAAACGGGATCGGCGTCTAAACGGGATCCAAACTGGCGTGTTGGGTTGTTAGGAGTGAGAATCCATCCTGGACAGATACACCCAGGACAGGACGCCAATCTATCACTGGATACACACTCACTCACACAGACACACTCTATATGGGGCAATTTGGAGAACTCAATTGACTTGATCCATGTTTTTGGACTGTGGGAGGAAACCAGAGAACCCGGAGGAAACCCACGCGGACACGGGGAGAACATGGAAACTCCACCCAGATGAGGATTCGAACTGGGAATCCCTAGTGCTGAAAGGAGAACATGCTAAACACTAAGCCACTGTGCCCTGATAAGACTGTATCTAATAATAATAATAGATTTTATTTGGAGGAAACCCACACGGACACGAGAACATGGAAACTCCACCCAGATTAGGATACAACCCTGGATCCCCAGCGCTGAGAGGCGGATGTGCTGATCTCTAAGCCACAATATTAATTCATTCATTATCTCCCGCTTTATCCTCTATTAGGGTCGTGGGGGGGGTTCCCCATGCCCATCCAGGGGAGAACGTCTCGGGCGCTGGGCAGATACACCCAGGACAGGACACCAATCTATCACTGGACACACACTCACTCACATACAGACACACTCTATATGGGGCAATGTGGAGAACTCAATTGACTTGATCCATGTTTTTGGACTGTGGGAGGAAACCGGAGAACCCGGAGGAAACCCGCAAGGACACGGGGAGAACATTGAAACTCCACCCAGATTAGGATTCAACCCTGGATTCCCAGCGCTGAGAGGTGGATATGCTGATCTCTAAGCCACAATATTCATTCATTCATTATCTTCCACTTTGTCCTCTATTAGGGTCGTGGGGGGGTTCCCCATGCCCATCGAGGGGAGAACGTTTCGGGCGCTGGGCAGATCGGCTGTGGGCAGATACACCCAGGACAGGGGGGCAATCCATCAATGGGGACACACACATATTATATAAGGACAATTTAGAGCACCCAATTCACCTTGAATCCATGTTCATGAACTATGGGAGGAAACCGGAGAACCCCCACATGCACACGGGGGAGAACATGGGAGTACATGGAAACTTCATCCAGATTAGGATTTAAGCCTGGATTCCCAGTGCTGAGAGGAGAACATGCTAACCACTATGCCACCATATTGTAAATTATCTATCCATTATCATAACCTTAATCCTCTACTAGGGTCACAGGGTGGGGGGGGGGGGTTCCCCATGTCCATTCAGGGGAGAACGTATCGGCCGTGGGCAGATACACCCAGAACAATGTGCCAATCCATTAATGAGCGCGCACACACACATTATATAGGGGCAATTGAGAGCACCCAATTCACCTTGAATCCATGTTTTTGAACTGTGGGAGGAAACTGGAGGACCCAGAAAACACCCACATGCACACGGGGGAGAACATGGAAACTCCACCCAGATTAGGATTCAAGGGTCGAGGCGGGGGGTTCCCCCATGTCCAGGGGAGAACGTATCGGCCGTGGGCAGATACACCTAGGACAGGGGGGAAATCCATCCACACACATTAAATAGGCACAATTTAGAGCACCCAATTCACCTTGAATCCATGTTCGTGAACTGTGGGAGGAAACTGGAGAACATGGAACCTCCACCCAGATTAGGATTCAAGGGTCGAGGCGGGGGGTTCCCCCATGTCCAGGGGAGAATGTATCGGCCGTGGGCAGATACACCTAGGACAGGGGGGAAATCCATCCACACATTAAATAGGGACAATTTAGAGCACCCAATTCACCTTGAATCCATGTTCGTGAACTGTGGGAGGAAACCGGAGAGCACCCAATTCACCTTGAATCCATGTTTGTGAACTGTGGGAGGAAACCGGAGAACACACGGGGAGAACATGGAACCTCCACCCAGATTAGGATTCAAGGGTTGAGGCGGGGGGTTCCCCAAGTCCAGGGGAGAACGTATCGGCCGTGGGCAGATACACCCAGGACAGGGGGGAAATCCATCCACACACATTAAATAGGGACAATTTAGAGCACCCAATTCACCTTGAATCCATGTTCGTGAACTGTGGGAGGAAACCGGAGAACACACGGGGGAGAACATGGAAACTCCACCCAGATTGGGATTCAAACCTGGATTCTCAGTGCTGAGAGGAGAACATGTTCAAATAAGCCACATGGTGCGAGAGGGAATCCCACAGGTACACGCTGACTGACAGCTGACGAGTCCCCATCGTTATCACTCCATATAATGATGCAGCACGTACTGACCGCCTTCCTGCCCTGCTCGAGACGCAGCCGAGCACTCTCTCTGAAGTTTGGCGCGGTGGCGTCCGCCCGCCGGCGTAATTAGAGCGCTGCCGAGTCACGTAATTAATATTGTCTTATTAGTTTGATAATGAAAGCCCTGCAGGTAAGAACGTTAAGTGCTTCCAACTTGGCTCTTTACGTGACGTGGATGGTGATCACGGTCTTGTGGAGATGGATGGATGGTTTAAAGGGACGACCACAGAGGGGTGGGTTATTTAGGAGTTTATACAATTGACATGTATACAAGCACATACACCCGGGGGAACCTTAGAACATCCGGACCGTCCTTTGTGTCCGAGGTCTAGATTAATTTCTATAAGAAATGACTCAGATCTGACGACAACCTCAAGTAAAGAACTCAAACCGTATGCTACGTTAAATGAATAACGTAACGTAAATGAATAACGTAAATGAATAACGTAACGTAAATGAATAACGTAACGTAAATGAATAACGTAACGAAAATGAATAACGTAACGTAAATGAATAACGTAACGTAAATGAATAACGTAATGAAAATGAATAACGTAAATGAATAACGTAACGTAAATGAATAACGTAACGTAAATGAAAAACGTAACGTAAATGAATAACGTAACGTAAATGAAAAACGTAACGTAAACGAAAAACGTAACGTAAATGAATAACGTAAATGAATAACGTAACGTAAATGAATAAGGTAACGGAAATGAATTACGTAACGTAAATGAATAACATAACGTAAATGAATAATGTAACGTAAATGAATAATGTAACGTAAATGAATAATGTTCACTCTATTGCCATCAGGACGCCGTTTTCGTGCCCTGATTGCAAACATAGAGAACATTCAAGATTCAAGAAAATTTTATTATCATTAATATTAAGTGTGGTACATTAGATAAGAACGAAATTATGAGTCACAGATCCCGATTACCCTGTTATTTTTAAATTATAAATTAAATTTTAATTTTAATGGAAAAAATGAATGAATTTTTTTGTATTATTTTTTTATAAAAATACAAAAATACAGTATATAGATATGTAAAATATAATATACAACTATGAAAATAATATATATAACATACAACTACGGATATAAATATATAGAATATTTTATCTATAAATATAATATATAAATATGTGTATATACAGTATAATATATATATATATATATATATATATATATATATATATATATATATATATATATATATATATATATATATATACTGTGTATATATATATATATATATATATATATATATATATATATATATATATATATATATATAAATAAATAAAGTAGTATACAATAGATATAAACTTAGAATATAAAATATAAATATAGCAGTGTGAGTGGGAGTGTGTGTGGATCAGACACAGCAGTGCTGCTGGACAGAGAAAAGAACACCAATCAGAACATACAGGGGTCTAATCCACACGCACCATCATCCACCACCCTAATGATACCTGCTCTGTGGGGGTTCTGATCATCAGACCTACTAAATTCTGATTGGTTTTCTGTTCTCCGTCCAGCAGCACTGCTGTGTCTGATCCACACACACCACCACCATGTCAGTATCACTGCAGCCCTGAGAATCATCCTCCACCCTAATACTTGCTCTGTGGGGATCCTGATCATCAGAGAACATACTAAAGCGGACTAGCCCAGGGAAACAGATGGAACTTGTATATCACACTGTAAATTCAACGCAGCAGAACTTTGTGATTTCTTTTTAAAGGGACTGTTTATTGATCGCATGCAGTCAGGGTTTGGAATCTGGAGACGTGAATTTAACCTTTAATGGGGACGAAGCGGGTTTGTTGATTTGCGTGATCGATTGGCTCGCGGTTCAATTGCACCTCACACGCAGCAACCTGCACGCTGAATGTACTCTAAATAACACAAAACCAAACCAAACCCCGCTCTGTGGTCCCTCTGTAACTTTTTCTTCTTCCCTCCTCGCTCACGTGGCGTTCAGGCTCTCCCACCGAGCCGAGGAGGCGGCAGCCACTGACTGGCCATCAGTCATGCGCCGTTTAAATCCAGCTTTATTTATTTATTTTTGCTTAAACACTAGATATAAATGGCAGCCGTCTCTGATGATTTATACCGTCGCCGCCGTTGTGGACGCCGAACGGCGGGAAGAGGAGACGGTGCTTAAAAGCGTATTATCCTGCTCCCGCCGTCAGGGGTTCCACCCGGGGTGATTATCGGGGGTGGGCTTGTTCCCCGTCCCGTGCTGAATGTGCATGGAGGGTTTGAAACATGCATCATGAAGAATCTTGCATCATAAGATGCATGCTGGGAAATTTGCTGTCGTGTGCCATACCCCAAAGTTCTCCATTTCTTTTTCTATTTTGTCTACAGCCCTCCACATTCAACCCACCTGTGCAGTGAAACACACCCACACCCACAAATATATATATATGCGATAGATTGGCGCCCTGTCCTGGGTCTATCTGCCCAGCGCCTGAGATGTTCTCCCCTGGATGGGCATGGGGAACCCCACCGCGACCCTAATAGAGGATAAAGCGGGAGATAATGAATGAATGAAATATATATATATATATATATATATATATATATATATATATATATATATATATATATATATATATATATACACACACACACGCACACACACCTACCCACGTCCATATATATATATATATATATATATATATATATATATATATATATATATATATATATATATATATATATATATATATACACACATACATACACGCACACACACTACTCATATACACACACGCGCATATATATATACACACACACACACACACCTACCCACGTCCATATATATATATATATATATATATATATATATATATATATATATATATATATATATATATATATATATATATATATACATACACGCACACACACTACTCATATACACACACGCGCATATATATATATATATATATACACACACACACACATATATATATATATTTATATATATATATATATATATATATATATATATATCCATATACACACACCCACACATATGTACAACCATATACATACATACACACACACACACATTTACATACAGATATACCAGTGCTTCTCAAATAGTGGGGCGCGCCCCACTGGGGGGGTGCAGTGCGGTGCCTGGGGGGGCGCATAACAAGATATCACAGAGCAAGTGATATTAAGTGTATTGAACAAACCCTCAACAGACAACATGGAGAAATATTTAACAGAGATGACGGAGAGAAAGGCGGACAGAGACGAAGATAATGAGAGCAACAAAAGTCAACCGAAAGTTAAAACGAGGAAATATGTCGAAGTGTATGTAGCGCCTGGCTTCACTGTAACTGTAACTTCACTGTAACTGAGGTGGAGACGAAGAAAGACCGGTGTATCTTCTGTGTCTTTAAATGTTGGCAGCGGACAGCATGAAGCCAAATAGATGAAGGCGTCACTTAAAGACATTCCACCCCGATCACGCCGATAACCGCTTGAGTTTTAAATCGTAAACGTGTATAACCAGCAATCATAACGCTTTATGAAAGCTACTCCAGAAATGCTGTGTGCTGCAAAACGGGCGCGTTGGAGACACCAGTTCCGACTTCCTCATTTAGATAAAAAAAAAAAAAAAAAAACAGCACAAATTGTCATATTCATTTTAGTTTTGTAGGTTAAAGTGTTAATAAATTGAGCTCCTGAATTAATGTTGCTGATGAATTTGAATTTATTATTATTTACTGATTTTATTTCATTTCATTTTTCAGTATCAAATGCCAGTCAGTTCAAAAATGTTTCTTAGTTTAAATAAGAATTTTATTTGTTTCTGTTACTAAAGTTAATAAAATGATTCTTTGTTCTAAGTTGATCTATATTTCTTTCTTGTTTTCTTGATTGTTACATTGAGACATTGTTGTAAAAGAGGTGTACTTATAACAAATTTATAGACAAATCATACTACAGTGGGTGTGTAAAAATACTTTTTTATCCCATTTTGTCATGTGGGGGGGTGAGTGTGTGTGTGTGTGTGGGGGGGCGCACAAAAAGTTTACTTCTTCCTAGGGGGGGCTTAACAGAAAATAATTGAGAATCACTGACATATACATATATATACACACATATATACATATATAAATAGACAAACACACACACACTCGCCCGCCCACATGGTACATACATACATACACACACCTACCCACCCAGCCACCTACCCACCCACACATACACCCAAAATGCGTGCGCACACACACACACACACACACACACACCACTGAGGTGAGCACATGTGTCCGGAACAGTGGGCAGCCTTGTATACAGTACCCATGCAGCCCTTGGGATTAGGTGTCTTGCCCAAGGGCACTTCAGCCTGTACACCTGGTGGGACCAGGAATCGAACCGGTGACCTTCAAGTCGCAAGGCTGCTTCCTTCCCCACAAACTTACGACTGCGCAGTTTGCAATACACCAGGTTCTAATCCCGATGTTCTGCTCCGGTTTTCCTTCCAAAGAAAAATATTCACACAGCCCTTAAAGAGCTTGTTTGTTTTCTCGGTCCCGCCACCCGCCCCCCTCCATCCACCTCCATCCCATAACCTTCATTCCTCATTATCTCCCCCTCGTTCCCTTCCGTTTCCCTGGCGTCATTCTTGCGTTGCGCTGTCCGCTCCATGTCATTATTATTAAAAGCTCTGGAGTCATCTTCTCTGTCTGGACAGCACGGATTCCGAGGACTGACCTCAGATCAGCCCGTCTGCCCGAAGACAAACATTGCTCATTATTGATTATCCTTCGCTGACGAGAGTTGTGTTATCGTTAGTCAGGGTTAATGTGCCGGCTGCCTGATAAGCACCTGTCTTCATTTGTCAAAGCCAGTTCAGGAACTCGGGCTTGGTGAGGGTCACACCCCACCTCTTCCATCCGGAGCACAAAGTTCTTATCACCCAAGGCCTACGAGTGACTGGACACACACACACACACACACACACACACACACAACACATACATATATATATATATATATATATATATATATATATATATATATATATATATATATATATATATATATATACACACAGACACACACACAGACAGACACACACACAGACACACACACAAACAGACACACACAAACACTAACAGACAGACAGAGACAGAGACACACAGACAGACAGAGACACACAGAGACAGAGACACACAGACAGACAGAGACACACACAGACAGACACACACAGACAGACAGAGACAGAGACACACACAGACAGACAGAGACACACACACAGACACACACAGACAGAGACAGACAGAGACACACACAGACAGACAGACAGAGACACACACAGACAGACAGACAGACAGAGACACACACACACAAACAAACAGACACACACACAAACACAGACAGACAGAGACAGACACACACAGACAGACAGACAGAGACACACACAGACAGACAGACAGAGACACACACAGACAGACAGACAGAGACACACACAGACAGACAGACAGAGACACACACAGACAGACAGACAGAGACACACACAGACAGACACACACAGACAGATAGAGACAGAGACAGACACACACAGACAGAGACACACACAGACAGACAGAGACAGACACACACAAACAGACACACACACACACACACACAGACAGACACACACACACAGACAGACACACACACACACACACACACACAGACAGACACACACACACAGACAGACACACACACACAGACAGACACACACAAACAGACACACACACACACATAAACAGACACACACACACACACACACAAACAGACACACACACACACAAACACACACACACACACAAACACACACACACACAAACAGACACACACAAACAGACAGACAAACACAAACAGACAGACAAACACAAACAGACAGACAAACACAAACAGACAGACAAACAGACAGACAGACAGACAGACAGACAGAAATACAGACAGACACACATACATACATAGACACAGACAGACACACACATACACAGTGTGTATATATATATATATATATATATATATATATATATATATATATATATATATATATATATATATATATATATATATATATATATATATATACACACACACACACAGTTCTCACTATGCTTTGTATTATTTCAGCTCACTTTCCTTTCACTTCTTTAAAGATTATCTTAGATTATCTTGTGTTTATTAAATGTCGCAGTAAAAGTGGGCGTACACCTTGTCACTCACCACCCCCCCCCCCCCCCCCCAGCTCTGGGATGCCCCGGTCAAGGCTGCCGTGGCGTCTCCACTCCCTGTCCACCGTCTCCCCACGTCTCAGCTGTGGAGCAGTGCGTGATTTGGCAGTGGACAGCGCGAGTCTGGGATTAGCTTTGACCCCGTGTGCTCAGACGCTCCGTCTCGCTCTCGCAGATCCCCTCACCGAGACTCTTCCTTCCTCACTCCACTTCCGCTCGACGGCCCCCGTGGCGACCGCGCCTCCCTGGCAATCGGCCTGCTGCCATTCGATTGGTCGAAACTTGGTTCAATTGCTTCCAAGATTTGTTTTTGCATGTGGCGGCCGTCCCGTTGACCCGTCTGCAAACTAATAAAGTTTAATGGACTAACTGGAGACGAGGAGTCAGTCAGCGAGGAGACATTCGCTTCGTGACATTTTACACTGAAGCTTCGACTCGGATGAGGAACATTCCTGCCTGGAAGCGGGTCTTATGTAACGTCACTCAGCTCTGCTGCTGTTAGAACACTAATACTCTTTATAAATGGATAAAGAACCTGCATCAGTCACTTTAATGTGTTCACATGATGCATTGTTCCCTTATAACAGTGTAATGTCTTTAAATGAGTTCAGTGTTTCTTTATACTGAAGTGTAGTGAGATAGGGCTATACAGAACCAATCAAAAGTTAGGCCACGCCCCCTTCTTGCTCCACTTTTCATATAGATGGACTTTGTAGTTCTATAATTCCAGACTGTAGTCCATCTGTGTTCTTTGTTTTTGAGCGAGGTCCTTAACCTCCAGCGCTGCAGTATGATGCCTGACCCTGTGCTCAGACTCCAACCATGGACAGGCATGAGGAACAACCCCCCTCCGCCCACCGCACCCACCCACAACCCTGGTGGAGGACTAAGTGGAAGATAATGGATGGATGTATATATACAGTTCCAGTCAAAAGTTTGGCCATGCCCCCTTCTTGCTCCACTTTTCATATAGATGGACTTTGTAGTTCTATAATTCCAGACTGTAGTCCATTTGTGTTCTTTGTTGTTGAGCGAGCCCCTTAACCTCCAGCGCTGCAGTATGATGCCTGACCCTGTGCTCAGACCCCAACCATGGACAGGCGAGAGGACCCCCCCCCACCCGCCCACACACAACTCTGGTAGAGGACTAAGCGGAAGATGATGGATGGATGTATATATACAGTTCCAGTCAAAATTTTGGCCACGCCACCTTCTTGCTCCACTTATCATATAGATGGACTTTGTTTCTATAATTCCGGATCAAGTCAATTGAATTCTCAAAATTGCCCCATATAGAGTGTGTTTGTGTGAGTGAGTGAGTGTGTGCCCAGTGATAGATTGCCCCCCTGTCCTGGGTGTATCTCCCCCCCCGCGACCCTAATAGAGGATAAAGCAGAAGATAATGAATGAATGAATGAATGAGGCACAGCCGGCCAAATGAATGAAAACAAACCGAAACAATAAAAAAACGGAACTGAAGTGAAACTCAAAACCAAATCAAACTCAAAACAAAACACAGTCCAGATACCCGGGTCCGAGGATCCCGATATTGAGAGACGGAGGTGCTAACCACTACACTCATATAGAACCGGTACGGTACTGTGTGATCCCTCAATGGAAAACGTTTAAACATGCTGAGTCTGCAGTTTCATAGAACGGAATAATGATTAAAACCACGTCTCAAGCACAGGGCTGAAAACTGGACCCCAGGTAAAAATGGATGTAAAGGTTTCCAGCATGGACAGGAGGAAAGATCAACACGGGTGGCGCCCTTCTGTTCTGTTTCCGGAGCCATCCATCATCCATCCTAAATCAGCTTTAATCCCATTTGCATCCCCTCTTCCTCATTGGATTACAGGAAAGCTTGGTTCTGAGTATTTACCAACAGTTAGGAACTGCTGCGTCAGTCTTTTTTTTAACGTCGTATACTTTCACCGTGCTCTATATGAGCCACCCGGTCTACGCTGCCGAGCTAAAGCTTCATAACGACCCAGTTCTGAACCTAAAGCCAATAAATATCTGAAGGATATTAATTGGAATGAATGCCGTTCATGAGTCAGTCTAGTTTACACTAATACAGTGTGCGGCGGAGACGGCGCGAGGGGAAAAGAAGGGGAGAGGGCCGTGATAAGGCAGCCATCTGGAGCGGCCGGCTTCATTAGAATACTGTGTGTGTGTCTGTCATGCCACAGATGCAGGGAGAGGAGTGAAAAATCCCCATTTATTAACAGCTTAATACTCTCCCATCTGGAGCCGAGCCCACACTGTGTCACCTATCACAGAGAACAGGCCCCTGCAGCGCCCGGCGCGCACCCGCGTCCAGATACGCTCTGTGTGGCGGCCGGGTTCCAATGTGTGTGTGGTCACGCTCGTTCGGATTCGAAGAAATCAAACACAAACACAACCGGCGGAACGGGCTCGTCCGATTGGACGATCGGTAAGTTTGCATTCGGATATTGAGATGTTAATATTATTATTATATATATATATTATATATATACATCAGTAAATCACGTCGTCATTGCTAACCTTCGAGTAATTGAATCAAATCTTTTTTAAAGAGGCTGTGATGTTATAACTCATTCATTATCTTCCGCTTTATCCTCTATTAGGGTCGCGGGGGGGTTCCCCATGCCCATCCAGGGGAGAACGTCTCGGGCGCTGGGCAGATACACCCAGGACAGGATGCCAATCTATCACTGGACACCCACTCACTCACACAGACACACTCTATATGGGGCAATTTAGAGAACTCAATTCACTTGAGCCATGTTTTTGGAATGTGGGAGGAAACCAGAGAACCCGGAGGAAACCCACGCAGACACGGTGAGAACATGGAAACTCCACCCAGATGGGGATTCGAACCGGAAATCCCTAGTGCTGAGAGGCGAATGTGCTAACCACTAAACCACAGTGCCGCCCTGTTACAACTCAATAATTAAATAACTATATAATTAAAAAAATATTAATTTGTTGGATTACTTAAGCCAGGAAATGCATTTTTAATTAAAAGGCATTGTCACAACCCTGCTCCATCAACTGAATCAAACTGACTGACACACACACACACACACACACACACACACACCATTTGAAACTAAATATATGTACTGTATATGAATGCATCCCAACAATGGTGGCATGGTGGTTTAGTGGTTTGCATGTTCTCCTGTCAGCACCAGGGATTCCCGTATTGAATCGCAATCTGGGTGGAGTTTCCATGTTCTCCCCGTGTCCACGTGGTTTTCCTCCCACAGTCCAAAAACATGGATCAAGTCAATTGCCCCATATAGAGTGTCTCTGTGTGAGTGAGTGTGTGCCCAGCGATAGATTGGCGTCCTGTCCTGGGTGTATCTGCCCAGCGCCCGAAACGTTCTCCCCTGGATGGGCATGGGGAACCCCCCCCCACCCGCGACCCTCCATGACACTCACAGCTGTAGAAACACAGACCATCGTGGTATAAAGTTTGACCCACGACTGTAAAAGATCAGCAGCATCGATAAACATGTTCAATACATAGTTCTCCTTTACCGTCTGCCCTTAAATCCCAATGTTCGTATTGAAAGAATTATCGAGCCAACACTCGCTCACTGACTCCGATCACACCTTAAAACATAGTGACCCATACAAACATGCGTATTGTACATTGATTATAAAAAGAGTGAGTGAGAGTGAGGGTGAGAGTGAGAGGGATTTCTTCGGCGGGTTATCTCGGCATGCCCCCTAACGATCGTGCTGACATGATGTAACAGAGAGACAGATTCGGATGAGTGAGCACGACACGGGTGCTTTGTTTCCCTGCTCTCTGCTGAGGTGCCTCTGGGTGGCCGTGAAGATTGCATTAGAGATTCCTGCCGCTGCTACACACCGCCAGCCATGCATCCAACACCGGCTCCATTTAATCTCACACCTGACACGTACTGGCGGAGGATTCCAACTCGCACCTGCTATTAGGATCCCAGTCCCGGACGGGGCGCTGACTGAACGGCGTCTGAAGGAGCCGGTTCATAGAACTGAAAACTCATAGCACTGAACAGAGAAAGAACTGGACGGTAAATCACGTACTGTATCTTACTGCGGAGCATTAAGTGTAGAACAAACAGACTGAGGAACAGCTTCATAGCAGGAGCTGTAAGACTCACAAACTCCATCTAACAAGACGTTCACCCTCGTTATCATCACTCCACCAAAATACCTCAGCATCATCTCATCTCACATGCACCGTTTAAATACATTTTATATGCTGCTATATTTAGATCTATTGTATAATACTTTTTATATATAGTGTATATATTCATTCATTCATTCATTATCTCCCGCTTTATCCTCTATTAGGGTCATGGTGGGGTTCCCCATGCCCATCCAGGGGAGAATGTCTCGGGCGCTGGGCAGATAGACCCAGGACAGGGCGCCAATCCATCGCTGGGCACACACTCACTCACTCACACAGACACACTCTATATGGGGAAATTTGGAGAACTCAATTGACTTGATCCATGTTTTTGGACTGTGGGAGGAAACCGGAGAACCCGGAGGAAACCCACGTGGACACGGGGAGAACATGGAAACTCCACCCAGATGGGGATTCAAACCGGGAATCCCTAGTGCTGAGAGGCGAACGTGCTAACCACTAAGCCACCGTGCCATAGTGTATATATATTTTTACATTTACTTTATATACTGTATACACATATATTTATATATTATATTTATAGTTAAGGCGGCACGGTGGCTTAGTGGTTGGCATGTTCTCCTCTCAGCACTAGGAATTCCCAGTTCGAATCCCCATCTGGGTGGAGTTTCCATGTTCTCCCCGTGCTCGCGTGGGTTTCCTCCGGGTTCTCCGGTTTCCTCCCACAGTCCAAAAACATGGATCAAGTCAATTGAGTTCTCCAAATTGCCCCATATAGAGTGTGTTTGTGTCAGTGAGTGTGTGTCCAGTAATAGATTGCCGCCCTGTCCTGGGTGTGTCTGCCCAGCGCCCGTAACGTTCTCCCCTGGATGGGCATGGGGAACCCCACCGCGACCCTAATAGAGGATAAAGCAGGAGATAATTAATGAATGAATTTATAGGTAAGGCGGCACAGTGGCTTAGTGGTTGGCATGTTCTCCTCTCAGTGCTAGGGATTCCCGATTCGAGTCCCCATCTGGGTGGAGTTTCCATGTTCTCCCCGTGCTCGCGTGGGTTTCCTCCGGGTTCTCCGGTTTCCTCCCACAGTCCAAAAACATGGATCAAGTCAATTAAATTCTCCAAATTGCCCCATATAGAGTGTGTCTGTGTGAGTGAGTGTGTGCCCAGTGATAGATTGGCGTCCTGTCCTGGGTGTATCTGCCCAGCGCCCGAAACATTCTCCCCTGGATGGGCATGGGGAACCCCACCACGACCCTAATAGAGGATAAAGCGGAAGATAATGAATGAAAGGATATTTATAGTTAAAATATTCTATATTATATTCATAGTTGTATATTATTATATTTCACATATCTACATACTGTATTTAAAAATAAATAAATAAGTAAATAAATAAATAAATAAAAATTCTTATTTTCTTCTTTAAAAAATTAACTTTAAAATAACAGGGTAATCGGGGTCCGTAACCCATAATTTCGTTCTTATCTCATGTACCACATGTGATATTAATGATTAATGATAATAAAATTTTCTTGAATCTTTATGTTTAACGGCATACATATTCGTTTGGTCAGTGATGAAGTCAAAAGACTCGGGGCCTGGGGGCCCAGAGCAGACGTAAACCTTGTACAGGGACAGTTCTGGATATTCCAGCATTTTGAAAGTGAGAGTGCACGAGAGAGAGAGAGAGCGAGAGAGAGATTTCTTCGACGGGTTTTCTCCGCATGCCCCCTAACGACCGCGCTGACATGATGTAACAGAGAGACAGATTCGGACCGTCACACACCGGGCAGGAATAGATGACCTACTGTCTCTGAGGTTACATCTACAAGGTGGAGCAATGAGGTAGACATGTCTAATAGAGTGTACAGTGATACAGGGTTTAAAACCTCACTGCTGTCTCTGAACCTGCACCACCACTATAACCTCAGTCTCACTGCAGGAGAGAATCATCCACCACCCTAATGATACCTGCTCTGTGGGGTTCTGATCATCAGAGAACAGAGTAAAGGTATGTAGAGAACCAGATGGACAACAGAAAGCAATTGTAGAACTGCAAAGTCAATCTATATAATTAGTGACGCTCACAGAAAGGACTGTGAGTATAGAAACATGGTGGTGTACCTAATAAAGTGGCCGGTGAATGTATATTGTATTATATAACTATAATTCATTCATTCATTCATTCATTATCTCCCGCTTTATCCTCCATTAGGGTCGCGGTGGGGTTCCCCATGCCCATCCAGGGGAGAACGTCTCGGGCGCTGGGCAGATAGACCCAGGACAGGGCGCCAATCTATCACTGGGCACACACTCACTCACACACACACACACTCTATATGGGGCAATTTGGAGAATTCAATTGACTTATTCCAAGTTTTTGGACTGTGGGAGGACACGGAGGAAACCCGGAGGAAACCCACGCGGACATGGGGAGAACATGGAAACTCCACCCAGATTGGGATTCGAACCGGGAATCCCTAGTGCTGAGAGGAGAACATGCTAAATACTAAGCCACTGTCCTGCCCAGGTTGTGTATTATTGTGAATAAATCATATTTATAGTAACAGTACTGTACTACTCCACTACACATCAGATCTAACAACACCTCCTCACCTTGATTTATTTATATATACATATATATATACATACACACACACAAACACATATATATATATACATACATACACACACACACACACACACACATTCACACACACACAATACTACAATACACAACCTCAAGTGCCTTATTGCTTTATTAAAAGTGCGGGCCGCCTTAAACTTCAATATAAACATGAAGACAGTTATACAACCTATAAAGAGCTAAAAGTCACACCCCTGTTAATCCAAATTAAAAACTAATTAAGTTAAAGGAGCTTAACGATTGCAGGTGACGGTTCCAACACTGCTGATGATTACACGAACAGCACGCAGCCAGATTCACATCCAGTCCCCTTCACCCAACACACCGCACCACACCACACCTCGCCTCATCAACCCACAGCACCTTGACCTCAGTGCTCAGACCCAGCTGTGTGGCTCTGCCTGTGTGTGTCCCTCTCTCAGGGCCTTGCTATAATCTGTCTGTGTGTGTGTGTGTGTGTGTGTGAACGCGCTCATTCAGACTGTGTTTAAGTGCAAATTGGACATCTGCTGCTGTGTGCATCCTCACAAAAGCGCTCGCCCACTCCTCCGCGCCGATGACGAAGTCGAGCCCCAGCGCCCTGTTGTTCCCAGACGAAGGCGAGAGTGCAGCGCGGCACTCGCACCGCTCGCACTCTCCCGACCCCACCATTTCCATCTCCGCACACTTGCGCGACATATGGGTCGTTTAAGAAAAAGTAGCGGTGAGCGTTTCAAAACATGACGGATGAATACGCCGATGACCCAAGGTGCCCCGCTGCACGGTGTTTAATGAACACATATGAGACTGGATTTCTGGGACGTCGTGGGCTGAACTGCATTAACGCAGCCTTTCTGAAAAGCAGCCGATCTCCGGGTCCAGCCTTAACGGCGGAACACGGTTCCGTTGAAACCCTCCATCCGGCCTTTGACATGCCGTTCAACTGATCAGCATTCATCGGCGTCCGGCGGCAGATTAATGTGGACTTCTAACATTCGGAAAAACCGTGTGCGGATCAGTGGAACGTTTCCGAAAGCTCGCGGGTTCATCAAAGAGACAACCCCGATGCTTTTATTTGTGTTGTTCCTGATGCGCGCAGCTGTCTGCTGTAAATAAGCAGCTTTTACAAAGGCCTGGTTCTCTAAGGAACATACCTGGATCGGAAATAAAGCACACGTGTAATCCTAAACAAGTCATTCTGTGTTCTTTGAACTTCAAAAGGAGAGGCAGAACAATTAAAGCCAAATAATACAGAGGCAAAACGAACAAAGGTAATTAAGCAAACGCTCACTTCTGATTAGCTCATGCATATTTCATGGCCTGAGACTCGACGAGCGCCTTTTGAACTAACACGAGCCATCCACAGGAGGTGCCTGCTGTCCATACAGCCATCGCATTTTGGTGCAATCCACATATTTTAGGTTAAATCTCAGCTCATGTGGATCATAAACATATATCATCATCATCATCATCATCATCAAGAGAACCTCTGAGCGTTTACCTCATTTATTCGACTGTGAAGAGAGACATTTTTCCACTTATTGGACTGTGGTAGGAAACTGGAGAACCCGGAGGAAACCTACGCGGACACGGGGAGAACATGGAAACTCCACCCAGATGGGGATTCAAACTAGGAATCCCTAGCGCTGAGAGGAGAACATGCTAACCAACAAGCCACCGTGCCGCCCTTAGTAAATATACAGTGATGTGTATATATTTATATTAAAAATAAATAATAATTGTGGCGGCACAGTGGCTTAGTGGTTAGCATGTTCTCCTCTCAGCACTTGGGATTCAGGATCGAATCCCCATCTGGGTGGAGTTTCCATGTTCTCCCAGTGTCCGCGTGGGTTTCCTCCGGGTTCTCCGGTTTCCTCCCACAGTCCAAAAACATGGATCAAGTCGATTGAGTTCTCCAAATTGCCCCATATAGAGTGTGTTTGTGTAAGTAAGTGTGTCCAGTGATAGATTGGCGTCCTGCCCTGGGTGTATCTGCCCAGCGCCTGAGACGTTCTCCCCTGGATGGGGATGGGCATGGGGAACCCCCCCCCCGCGACCCTATTAGAGGATTAAGTGTATGATACTAGATGGATGATGTACAATCGGGTGGCATAGATGTTAGCATGTTCTCCTCTCAGCGCTGGGGATCCAGGTTCGAATCCCCATCTGGGTGGAGTTTCCATGTTCACCCCGTGTCCACGTGGGTTTCCTCCGGGTTCTCCGGTTTCCTCCCACAGTCTAAAAACATGGATAAAGTCAATTGAGTTCTCCAAATTGCCCCATATAGAGTGTGTTTGTGTAAGTAAGTGTGTCCAGTGATAGATTGACGCCCTGTCCTGGGTGTATCTGCCCAGCGCCCGAAACGTTCTCCCCTGGATGGGCATGGGGAACCCCCCCTCGACCCTAATAGAGGATAAAGTGGAAGATAATGGATGAATGAATAAATGAAATAATAATTGTGATATATTTAAATGCACCAACAATCCCATGCGCGGTTGGAATAGAGTTTCACATGGAGCTCATAGCTCCCAGTTAACCACTCAAGAGGCAAGTCGGGCTTTTATCTCCCGGAAGGGGAGCATACGGAGCAAAGCGAGCATGGGATCAAGCAATTAAGTTTCTAAAGAGTTTGAGTGTAAGAAATGAGATATAGCAGAAAATAGGAGAACGAGCAACTAAAAAAGGACAGAAGTGTGTGAGTTTATTACAGTCTGTCCATTGTGCGCGTGAGTGTAAAGATCCGCACTGTTCCAGAGAGCGATTCCAATTACTGCTGGGAATCCAATTACAAAGTTATTAAACCTGGGAAACAGAGATGCATCAAAAACCATCATCAAAGTTTCCCACTAATAGAACATACAGGCAAACGCCTTTATCACCTAATAATAAATTCACACTTAGTGTTTTTTTTTTTTTTGTTTTTTTTTTTGTCGTACAGTTTAACACCCACATTCCATACAGCAGAACGACCAAAGCCCTGCCAGGACCGTCCGCAGACAAACAGGGTGGCGCTTTATGAAACGATTAAAGCCGTAAAACACGTTATATGAATAGCAGTAAAGCTGGAAATTACCTCTCCTAACGCCTCGTATCGCTTCTGGTTCCACCTGTGCAGACCCTCCTTGTAGTTGAAGACAAAAGGCTCTCCTGTTTTAATGTGCCGTAGCTGCCCATCTGCATTAGAGAAGGACATATCAGTGCATCTGTTCCTACAATTAGCACTTTTTTTTTCAAAGTTCCAGCGTTGTGATCGTATTATCACGTTACTCGGAGTTTATTGGTTACTCGGCGTGTCGGAGATATTTTTAACGGATGTAGAATTGTCCGACGGCTTAGTGATAACTACACCTGTCACATGTAACGCACACGGAACCTAGTGCTTATTATATAACCAAACGGTATGATTATGATGGAAATGTATACCACAAGGATGCAGAAAACCAGAAAGAACCTGCCCGACTAGAACCTAAAATACTGAAATAATATACAGAACGAGCAATATATATATATATATATATATATATATATATATATATATATATATATATATATATATATATATATATATATATATATATATATATCATTCATTCATTATCTCCCGCTTTATCCTCTATTAGGGTCGCGGTGGGGTTCCCCATGCCCATCCAGGGGAGAACGTCTCAGGCGCTGGGCAGATACACCCAGGACAGGGTGCTAATATATTGCAGGGCACACACTCACTCACACAAACACACTCAATATGGGGCAATTAGGAGAACTCAATTGACTTGATCCATGTTTTTGGACTGTGGGAGGAAACCGGAGAACCCGGAGGAAACCCACACGGACACGGGGAGAACATGAAAACTCCACCCAGATGGGGATTCAAACCAGGAATCCCTTGTGCTGAGAGGAGAACATGACAACCACTAAGCCACCGTGCCGCCCTATATATATATATATATATATATATATATATATATATATATATATATATATATATATATAAATATATATATATATATATATATATATATATATATATATATTGTGGTTAGCACGTTCTCCTCTCAGCTGGGTGGAGTTTTCATGTTCTCCCTATTTCCATAACCCTAATAATACCTGCTCTGTGTGTTGGTACTGTTCTCTGATGATCAGGACTCTCACAGAGCTGCATCATTAGGGTGGAGGATGATGGTACGAGTGGATCAGACACAGCAGTGCTGCTGGACAGAGGACAGAACACCAGAACATACAGGGGTCTGATCCACTCGCCCCATCATCCACCACACTAATGATATCTGCTCTGTGGGGGGGTCCTGATCATCAGAGAACAGAGTAAAGAGGACAAACGGAGTATGTAGAGGAACAGATGGACCACAGAACGGAACCTAATAAATTCACAGACTTCTGTTCAGCATCTAACGAAATGAGCCGTCACTGCTGCGTCCACATACTTTTGAGCAAATAATATCTGTGGAGAGTGAATGTGAGACTGCGGCGTGTCACACAATCGTCTTCGCTTTAGCCCGGGCCTGCCGGATTTGCATCTTCCTTGCCTTCATGCAATTAAATGTGTTTGGCTGGCGTCCTCCATCTGGCAGGTAAAAGGCCCGAGGACGGCTAAAGCTTCTCTGGTTCCCGTTCGCACTGGCTGCCGGGACGTCTGGCACTCCTGCCTAAGACATCTGGTGTGGCAAGGCCGCTCGCTCTCCCTCTCGGGCGCTCTCCCTCGCTTCCTCGCTATCTGCGCGCACCCCACCCACCTGAGAGCTTTCTGTGTCCGCGCCTGGACCACCGTGCCTGGTCCCTCCTACGCGAGGCCTTTGGCTGGCTGATTTGAGCCGAGGCCAGAGAACTTCACTCGCACTGACCCTTCTTGGGTGCCATGGCTATTCCAAGGCCAGATTGCAGGGCGAGCACTCTGCCAAGCTGCTAAACAGCTGGCGAGGTTCTACCGAGGTGCAGGAAACAGCTAAGAACCCAGCAGTGAAACAGAGTGGGAAAGTAGATGAAGTCGAAAGGCTTCAAAACCCAAAGAAATCCAAAGAAATCTCTTAAGCCAAAAAGTGGACAGCTTCAAGTACCTTGGAGTTCACATCGCGCAGGAACCATCTTGGTCCTTCCACATTAACAAACCGGCAAAGAAGCCTCGTCAGCGACTCTACCACCTTCGACGTCTACGAGACTTCAGGCTGCCCTCTAAAGTCCAGCAGAATCCCAATCTGGGTGGAGTTTCCATGTTCTCCCCGTGTCCGCAAGGGTTTCCTCCCACAGTCCAAAAACATGGATCAAAGTCAATTGAGTTCTCCAAATTGACCCATATAAGGTGTGTATGTGTGAGTGAGTGTGTGCCCAGCAATGGATTGGCGTCCTGTCCTGGGTGTATCTGCCCAGCGCCCGAAGTGTTCTCCCCTGGATGGGCATGGGGAACCCCACCCACCCCCCGACTCTAATAGAGGATAAAGCGGAAGATAATGAATGGATATTAAAATAAAGCGTAGTGTTTAGCATGTTCTCCTCTCAGCGCTAGGGTTTCCCGGTTCGAATCCCCATCTGGGTGGAGTTTCCATGTTCTCCCCGTGTCCGTGTGGGTTTCCTCCGGGTTCTCCGGTTTCCTCCCACAGTCCAAAAACATGGATCAAGTCAATTGAATTCTCAAAATTGCCCCATATAGAGTGTGTATGTATGAGTGAGTGTGTGCCCAGCGATGGATTGGCGTCCTGTCCTGGGTCTATCTGCCCAGCGCCCGAGACGTTCTCCCCTTGATGGGCATGGGGAACCCCACCCCCCCGACTCTAATAGAGGATAAAGCCGAAGATAATGAATGGATATTAAAATAAAGCATAGTGTTTAGCATGTTCTCCTCTCAGCGCTAGGAATTCCCGGTTCGAATCCCAATCTGGGTGGAGTTTCCATGTTCTCCCCGTGTCCACATGGGTTTCCTCCCACAGTCCAAAAACATGGATCAAGTCAATTGAATTCTCAAAATTGCCCCATAAAGAGTGTGTCTGTGTGAGTGTGTCTATGCCCAGCGATGGATTGGCGCCCTGTCCTGGGCCTATCTGCCCAGCGCCTGAGACGTTCTCCCCTGGATGGGCATGGGGAACCCCACCGCGACCCTAATATATAGGATAAAGCGGGAGAAAATGAATGAATTCCATTATAATTCCATTTGCACAGAGTATATACAGAGTTACATCTATTCTATTTTTCTTATCCTTTCTGTAGAGAGGTCAGGTAAGAATTTCACTGCTGGCTGTACCATGTATATCTATGCATGTGACGAATAAACCTGATTCGGATTCTGAACTGCACAAACTTCAGCGAAAGCATTACATGGTGGCGTGAAAAAGCTCCAGACTGCGCAGCGCGCATCGGTGTGTAATACATCTGAAAATGGTTTGCTGGGAAAAGAGGCCAATCTATCTCTTATGATGACACTACTGGATAATGAAGCAGCGAACAGTGTTAAATCTAATTGTGACCTCTCTGATTGCAAATGCACAAAGCTAAAAGACTCAAAGCATACACACTTAACCCAAACAGCCCAAGGGCCTCATACTTTCTCAATTACCCCTGCACCGCCAAGGAAATACATCTTTGAAGAGAAACGTCGACATAAGCATTTTTTTTCCTCCCGGCTCGTTTTCTAAGCCCGCTCCTTCTGCGTAGTTAGCTATAAATTGCAAGCGCGATCGGTGTGTAATACATCTAAAAATGGTTTGCTGGAAAAGAGGGCCCAATATCATCTTATGATGAACAAAACTACTGGATAATGAAGCAGCGAAACAGTGTTAAATCTAATTGACCTCTCTGATTGCAAATGCACAAAGCTAAAAGACTGAGTATTCCTGGATTTGCCTCTGTCGTTAGCTGTTCAACATCGTGCAGCCCTAAAAGGCCATACATCAAGACGGGGGACGCTCCCATCCATTGCGAGTGGCTTTTATTTATTTTATTCACGTTGTTTTTGTTTTTCTGGTCAAGGACGCAACGAGGCAGCATTTATCCATCCATTATCTTCCGCTTTATCCTATGTTGGGGTTGGGGGGGTTCGCCATGCTCATCCAGGGGAGAAAGTTTCAGGTGCTGGGCAGATACACCCAGGACAGGGGGGGCAATCCATCGCTGGGCACACACTCACTCACAGACACACTCTATATGGGGCAATTTGGAGAACTCAATTGACTTGATCCATGTTTTTGGACTGTGGGAGGAAACCGGAGAACCCGGAGGAAACCCACGCGGACACGGGGAGAACATGGAAACTCCACCCAGATAGGGATTCGAACCAGGAATCCCAAGCCTTAGAGGAGAACATGCTAACAACTAAGAGACCGTGCCGCCTGTTAATGTATATAGATGTTAATAATCACAAGTTACATGAAAAAAACATGACATAGGGCTTTATAACTAATATAATTCAGCCATCCATCCATTATCTTCCACTTTATCCTCTATTAGGGTCGCGTGGGTGGGGTTCCCCATGCCCATCCAGGGGACAAAGTTTCGGGCGCTGGGCAGACACACCCAGGACAGGGCGCCAATCCATCGCTGGGCACACACTCACTCACAGACACACTGTATATGGGGCAATTTGGAGAACTCAATTGACTTGATCCATGTTTTTGGACTGTGGGAGGAAACCGGAGAACCCGGAGGAGACCCATGTGGACACGGGGAGAACATGGAAACTCCACCCAGATAGGGATTCGAACCGGGAATCCCTAGTGCTGAGAGGAGAACATGCCGACCACTAAGTCACCGTGCCCAGGCAGCATTTAACACCGGCAAAAAAAAAACAAAAGTGTCTTCCAGAGATCTGTTTCCGCATTTGTACGGGGTGAAGGGAAAGCGGGGTTCTAATGAAGACCCATGTGCGGCGGAGGTTCAGCTCCATCGCCTTCGCATCACAAGCTCTCGGAGGAATATGCCTCTTCAACTTTTCCCCATCCTTTTTTTTTTTTTTTTTTTTTTTTTTTTCTCCAGACTAAAGTAATTAGCATGCTGTTCTCAATTTTTTAGCTTAATTAGGTGTACATAACCTTGCGTTTCTTGTAATGAAGGCACTGAAGGCTAACTCTGATGAAGCCATCCTGCAGCACGGGTCCGGAGAACCTCCGCCACAAATACATATGTATCATCGAAGTTGCTTCATTAGATCACAGCAACTCTTTAAAAAAATTTAAAAAAAATAAAAAAGGGGTCGCCATGCAGCGCCGGGGGCTAAGCCGAGACCGCCGACCCGGCCGTTTAACGGCGAGAGGGCTGGGTTCCGCTCCGAAAACAAGATTCTGAATAAATAAATGCGTGCGGAAATAAGTAAATAGCAGAGGTATATTTTCAGAAGCAGAAATGAAGTATTCAAGACAGTGACAGGAGGCTTTTTAGAGCGAGCGGCAAGGTTATGCAAATGCGGCCGTCAAGTTGAGTGCAAGGCTGAGTAAGCCACTGACAGCCCATGGCATGCACAACTTGTCCATTCAGCTGCCAGTGACTCAGGAGACTCTCAAACAGACAGCGCTATCAGAGCCAAAACGCTGCCGTCAATGGCCAATGAGGATGCTCATTGTTTTATCTCACAGGACTCCACCGACGGGAAATTTTCAATTCAGATCGATTTAAATACAAAATCTCTCCAGAGTCTGTGAACTTGCCGCGTGTGGAGGACAGCCAAAAAAATATGACAGACGGAAACGCTTTACAAAAATAAAGGGATTACTTCATAAATTAATAAAAGTTGTTGGCGGCACGGTGGCTTAGTGGTTAGCATGTTCTCCTCTCAGCGCTAGGGATTCCCGGTTCGAATCCCCATCTGGGTGGAGTTTCCATGTTCTCCCCGTGTCCATGTGGGTTTCCTCCGGGTTCTCCGGTTTCCTCCCACAGTCCAAAAACATGGATCAAGTCAATTGAGTTCTCCAAAATACCCCATATAGAGTGTGAACGTGTCCGAAACGTTCTCCCCTAGATGGGCATGCGGACCCCCCCCCCCCCCCCCCACACCCGCAACCCTAATAGAGGATAATGAATGAATGAATAAAAATTGTTAACTCATATTTATTCATCCATCCATTATCTTCCTCTATATATAATATCATCATCCATTATCTTCCTCTATATATAATATAGATATATAATATATATCTATATTATATATATATATATAATATATATATATATATATATATATATATATATATATATATATATATATATATATTTTTTTTTTATATATATATATATATTTTTTTTTTTACACACACATACATACATATCACTTATAACTTGTCCCCTTTCAGCACTAGGTTTCAGGTTTCAGGTTCCAGGTTTGAATCCCAATCTGGGTGGAGTTTCCATGTTCTCCCTGTGTCTGGAAACGCCACCCAGATTGGGATTCGAATCCCTAGCACTGAGAGGAGAACATACTAACCACTAAGCCACCGTGCCGCCCCTATTAATCAGTTACATAACAGAATTCCCAAATTTAAAGAGGAATGAATTAACTTGCTCGAGTTAATCACTGTTGGCGTGTTTATATCTGATTGATGGCTATGCTATCCAATCAGATCAGGCAAAAAATGAACCAGTGAAAGTTTTCTTACTTTCATTAAAAGCGTATTCAAATTCCTCCAAAGTTGTGGGAAAGATGAGAGGAGGTTCATCTTTTTTCATGAACTCGTGCAGGTCGATCTTGGATAATAAATCTAAGTGGTGAAGCAGAAATAACACAGATAAGAACATTATTATAGACAGGAGCCCAAAAATAAAAATCAGGATATAAAACAGAACAAAACATAAAGAAAAAAGAAACACACTTCAATCTGTGATCATCGTTCCTTATTTATAATGAACACTGATTTGCTGGTAGATATACAGTAGCAGACAGAAGTTTGGCCACGCCCCCTTTTTTGCTCCAGTTATCATCCATGTTCTCAGTTCCACACCAATTGTAGTTCTCCAATTCCAGATTGTAGTCCATCTGTTTGTGTTCTACAGTACATACTGTGTTTACTCTGTTCTAATGCTCAGAACCCCAATAGTACCACCACAGAGCAGGGGTTATTTGGTGGGTGCATTAGTCCTATCCCAGCAGTGTCACTGAGGTGGAGAAATGAACCTCCAGCAGCACTGCTGCACTAAAACCCCCTCACCACATCAGTGTCACTGCAGAACTGACAAGAAACAATCCACCATCTTTACTTAGAGAGTCAAGGGATGCTGGATACATACACCAGTGCTTATGGAATGAAAACACACCTCACCAACCATGGTGGTGTAGTGGTTAGCCTCACAAGACCGGGGATCCGGGTTCGATCCATCATCTGGTGGAGTTTGGCATGTTCTCCCCACGTCTGTGTGGGTTTCATCCGGATCTACACAGTTTAGAACCGTGGGACAGGGATAGATTTGTGCCCTGTCCTGGGTGTATCTGTCTAGCGCCTGAAATGTTCTCCCCTGGATGGGCATGGGGAACCCCCCCCCCACGACCCTAATATAGGACAATGGATAATGGAAGATAATGGATGGATGGATGGATGGATATTCCTTTGCATTAGTCCTATCCCAGCAGTGTCACTGAGGTGGAGAAATGAACCTCCAGCAGCACTACTGAACTAAAACCCCCTCACCACATCAGTGTCACTGCAGAACTGACAAGAAACAATCCACCACCCAAATGATACCTGTTCTGTGATGCTCCTGACCAACAGAGAACCAACAGGGGACTAACAACAACAAAAAACACAGATGGACTACAGTCTGGAATTATAAAACTACAAAGTCCATCTGTATGATAAGTGACGGAAATAGATAACTTAGCAAGAAGGGGGCGTGTCCTATGTTTTGTCGTGTACTGTATGTGTAGAATGTGGTTCGCTCACCATTTACAGAAGCTTTCTCCTTTTCCTTTTCCTCTTGTGCCTGCGCCATAGTCATCCACACCAATAAAAATGCTAAAATCTCAGCCTTTACGAGCATCGACTGTCCACATCCAACTGCTCAGCGTGCAAAAAGCTGTCAAAAAAAAAAACAAATGTCATTATAATACAGTATTACCAAAATACTACAGTATATTAATATACGTTTATACTAATAAAACAATAGAAACAAAGAGACAAACAGCCACGCCTTCCTTAACTTCTTAACTAACATTCATTCATTCATCCATTATCTTCCGCTTTATCCTCTATTAGGATCGCGGTGGGGTTCCCCATGCCCATCCAGGGGAGAACGTTTCGGGCGCTGGGCAGATACACCCAGGACAGGACGCCAATCTATTGCTGGGCATACACTCACTCACACACACACTCTATATGGGGCAATTTGGAGAATTCAATTGACTTGATCCATGTTTTTGGACTGTGGGAGGAAACCGGAGAACCCGGAGGAAACCCACGCGGACACGGGGAGAACATGGAAACTCCACCCAGATTGGGATTCGAACCGGGAATCCCTAGTGCTGAGAGGAGAACATACTAACCACCAAGCCACTGTGCCGCCCTCTTAACTAACATGTTCTCTTAATTTTAAGACATTATCGATAAAAAAATGTCTAAATGTAATCACTGCATTTGTTGGAAGGTCTCTGTTAAACAGCATGCAGTGTAGGTGATATATTAGATTCATTAAAATGACTTTGTTCTTATTTAAAGGGGGTGGGGACACTTGGGGCAGTTGTATACTTGTGGTTAAGGTTCTATGTTCTCCCCGTGTCCGTGTGGGTTTTCTCCGGGTTCTCCGGTTTCCTCCCACAGTCCAAAACCATGGATTAAGGTCAATTGTATTCTCCAAATTGCCCCATATAGAGTGTGTTTGTGAGTGAGTGTGTGCCCAGTGACAGATTGGCACCCTGTCCTGGTGTCCAGCGCCCGAGACGTTCTCCTCTGGATGGGCATGGGGAACCCCCGGGTCCCTAGTAGAGGACAAAGCGGAAGATAATAGATGGATGGATGGGTTATAATATAAAACTGAATGTACGTGATGTGACGTCACAACCCATAAGCCTGACTTTTAATATTACATATTAATATTAATTAGATCACAAAACTCACTCTCAAACCAATAAAACCTTTCAATTTATAATACTTACTAAATGTTTTCTTGAACTAAACACACGCGAACTGTACGGATAAACGTTACCAGCTTGTACGCAGAATACAGTCAAACGTAATGCACTGTCCGGAATGCCCTGACAAGCGTTCAATCGTCATAAAATAGACGTTTTATTTCAAATTCACTCTGTAAAAAGTGAACAAACTGAATATAAAGCGTTTTTTCCGAGGTTTGGACCGTTAAGTGCCTCAGAAAAATACTGAAACTGAAACTAACACGACGGCGTATTTAAACGGTTTCGCGCAGCTATAGTGAGGTCATTAAAAATAAAGCCGAACTTCTCTGAAATGCGCCAATTAAAAATTCGTTTTGCGTAACACGCGTTTTAATTTATTAAACTTTTTACGGGTCGTCGTTTGAAACTCACACCTGAAGCCCGCCAAGACTGATCACTGCAATCCGGACACACCGTTAGAAGTGCATTGGAGAATCCTGGTCACGCGCCGTCACCGCTATCCGTACACAAGCGACCGTTAAAAGGTGTATTTCTAACGTTGTGTTTACAGCAAATAATATTAACAAGAACCCGATATGAATTAATACTTGCTCACAAAACGTCACTAGCTGTTGTTTGTTTGGTTGGTTTGTTGTTTAGTTGGTTGGTTGTTTGTTTGGTTGTTTGTTTGTTGGTTGGTTGTTTAGTTGGGTTGGTTAGTTGGTTGTTTACTTGTTTTTGTTGTTTTTTTGGTTGGTTGTTTGTTTAGTTGGTTGGTTGTTTAATTGGTTGGTTGTTTGTTTGTTGGTTGGGGTTTTTGTTGTTTGTTGGTTGGGGTTTTTGTTGTTTGTTGGTTGGGGTTTTTGTTGTTTGTTGGTTGGGGTTTTTGTTGTTTGTTGGTTGGGGTTTTTGTTGTTTGTTGGTTGGGTGTTTAATTGGTTGGTTGTTTGTTGGTTGGTTGGGTGTTTAATTGGTTGGTTGTTTGTTGGTTGGTTGGGTTTTTTGTTGTTTGTTGGTTGGTTGTTTAATTGGTTGGTGGTTGTTTTTTTGTTTATTTGTTGGTTGGTTTCGGGGTGTAAGAACTCGTGTCATGGCGGATGAGACACGGATGGGATACAGTGTGAAAAACAAAACAGCCGGCTTTGACAGAACGTGAGCTGGACTGTAGGGTTCATAAACAACGTTTATCAAATAAATAAAATAGTTTGCGAGGCTGCTTTAAACTTGCAGCACTCTGCTGTGCAGCATTATGTTTCAAATAAATAACAGGTTCAGCCAAAAACCCCAAAAAACATCATAAACAATCAGCTTTAGAAGCATTTACTAAAAGAGAGACAGAGACAGAAAGAGACAGACACACAGAGACACACACACACACACACCAACATATATATATATATATATATATAACAATATTTCTATTGTTTGTATATTATGTACATTTTTGTACTTTTATCCTTGTCTTTGTAAAGTTTGTCATGCTAATAAAGCTTCTAAATTAAAAATAAATAAATAAATTGACAGACAGAAAGAGACAGAGAGATAGAAAGAGACACAGAGAGATAGAAAGAGACACTGAAATAGAGAGACACAGAGAGATAGAAAGAGAGACTGAAAGAGACAGAGAGATACAAAGGGAGACACAGAGAGACAGAAAGAGACAGAGGGAGACACAGAGAGACAGAAAGAGACAGAGGGAGACACAGAGAGACAGAGAGACAGAGGGAGACACAGAGAGACAGAGGGAGACACAGAGAGACAGAAAGAGAGACAGAGGGAGACACAGAGAGACAGAGGGAGAGACAGAAAGAGAGACAGAGAGACAGAAAGGGAGACAGAAAGAGAGACAGAGGGAGACAGAAAGAGAGACAGAGGGAGACACAGAGAGACAGAGGGAGACACAGAGAGACAGAGGGAGACACAGAGAGACAGAGGGAGACACAGAGAGACAGAAAGAGAGACAGAGAGACAGAAAGAGAGACAGAAAGAGAGACAGAGGGAGACACAGAGAGACAGAGGGAGACACAGAGAGACAGAGGGAGACACAGAGAGACAGAGGGAGACACAGAGAGACAGACGGAGACACAGAGAGACAGACGGAGACACAGAGAGACAGAAAGAGAGACAGAGGGAGACACAGAAAGAGAGACAGAGGGAGACACAGAAAGAGAGACAGAGGGAGACACAGAGAGACAGAGGGAGACACAGAGAGACAGAGAGACAGAAAGAGACACAGAGAGACAGAGGGAGACACAGAGAGACAGAGGGAGACACAGAGAGACAGAGGGAGACACAGAGAGACAGAAAGAGACACAGAGAGACAGAGAGACAGAGGGAGACAGAGAGACAGAGGGAGACAGAGAGACAGAAAGAGAGACAGAGAGACAGAGGGAGACACAGAGAGACAGAGGGAGACAGAGGGAGACAGAAAGAGAGACAGAGGGAGACACAGAGAGACAGAGGGAGACACAGAGAGACAGAGGGAGACAGAGGGAGACACAGAGAGACAGAGGGAGACAGAAAGAGAGACAGAGGGAGACACAGAGAGACAGAGGGAGACACAGAGAGACAGAGAGACAGAGGGAGACAGAGGGAGACAGAAAGAGAGACAGAGGGAGACAGAAAGAGAGACAGAGGGAGACACAGAGAATTAGAGAGAGAGACAGTGAGAGAGCAGTCCTGTGCTGCAGCTCTCTCTGCTCTGTGGATCACAGTAACTGCTCTCTCTCCTCCACCCCTCTCTCCTCCCGGACTCGGACTCGGACTCGGACCCGGAGCCGGAGCCGGTCTCGGAGCCGCGGGCTGCAGCTGAAGCGCAGTTGTGATTTGAGAGACATACCATAACAACACGCTGCTGACGCTCACATCCTCCTCCTGCAAAGCAACCATAACAGGAAGTGACGCAGCGGGTCGGCGGATGCTCCACTTCAGTCCGCTGGAGGATTTAAAACGACAGTGACTCTGCGCTTTCGGTTTAATAAAAACACAATTTACACCAAACACTGCAATAACACCACGATTAAATACTAATAACATCAACACTGCTCCCAGTAACATGTTTTTAAATGTAACAATACAGCCTCAAAATACTCAATCAAGGAATCGACTCGTCATGACTCTGGAATCTGTAAAAATATTATTAATTGAAATGTTATTATTGTTCAATATATCTATTATTGTTCTGTCAAAAATAACGAGGCAATTTTGGTTTAACTAGAGATAAAAGATTCATAATAATGAATAAACTGACCGAACAGATACAGGCCACGCCCCCTTCTTGCTCCACTTATCATATAGATGGGCTTTGTAGTTTTATAATTCCAGATTGTAGTCCATCTGGGTTCTTTGTTGTTGTTAGTCAAGTTCAAGTAATTTATTTATAGAGCGTTTTTTACCACAGTACATCGTCACAAAGCAGCTTCACAGAATGAAAAGCCTTTAAACCCCCAAAGAGCAAGCCGAAGCGACAGTGGCAAGAAAAAACTCCCTGTTATGTTGATATTTAAGGAAGAAACCTTGTGAGGACCAAGACTCAGTGGGGGACTCGTCTTCCTTGAGCGGCCGGCAGCATCAACAGTGTAGGACACTAATGTACAGATATTAAACAAATGGAAAAACTAACAACTGGAAAACTATATGTGAGTCCATTAGGGGGCGTCCTGCAGGACCGCCAGTACAATTAATATTCAGGTTCTCCCACAAAATAATCAAACTATATACATTGTATGTGATAAAATAAAGCCTTTATTAAGTCAATATTAAACAAAAAAAACACATAAAACAGTCTTCACAGTGTACCACGTGTTCTGTAGTATAACCAACAGCAATGCAAGGATTAATAAAATAGAACCATGTTTATTTATATTACTGATATTAAGATGAATCTTCCAAATATTAAGGCGCTGGATTTAAATAGGTTTCCTTTAAGTCCTGCACTAAACAGGCCTCCTCATCCTCAAGTGGTGCACCGTCCTGCATCTCCCACCTGAACACACAGAGACAAAGAAACAGAGTTAGTTTAGAGTCAAAATTCAAACAGGGCGACACGGTGGCTTAGTGGTTAGCATGTTCTCTTCTCAGCACTAGGGATTCCCGGTTCGAAACCCAATCTGGGTGGAGGTTCCATGTTCTCCCCGTGTCCGGATGGGTTTCCTTCGGGTTCTCCTGTTTCCTCTTGTTAGGATCTTTTGATTTTGAAAAAGGCAGAAAGAAGGAGCTGATGCAAAAATGGTCGTCTCAACTCATTTATTGAGGACAAAGAAAACTTTGAACACCGTCAGTAACTCACGCTGGCCAGCGGGTCTGCCATCCTCAGCGTTCCGATGCTGTCTGCCTCCGGGTCTGAGTGATAGTGCCCCCCCCCCCCAGTGTTTACCTGTGTATATATCCGTTACGTCTAGTTCCCACCCCTTAACTGCCTAAGCCAATCACAAATTACCGCCCTAGGGTTTAAATCAGCCAATCCAAGATATTTTGTTATCAAATTTATATCAGTATTTTGATGATATTTTGATTTTGAAATATATTTGATGATATTTTGATGATATTTTGATTTTGAAATATCAGTATTTTGGTTCAAATCTAGCGTGCCCCACCTCACTCCCTAATGGCGGCGAGCCTCAGTAAGGTCCTTTGTTTGAATAGAAAATTTCGGCCATTTTGGGACTGTTATTATGTTCATGTAATTTAAAATTCCTGACACTCCCACAGTCCAAAAACATGGATCAAGTCAACTGAGTTCTCCAAATTGCCCCATATAGAGTGTGTCAGTGTGAGTGAGTGTGTGTCCAGCGATGGATTGGCGCCCTGTCCTGGGTGTATCTGCCCAGCACCCAAAACGTTCTCCCCTGAACTTGAATCTTGAGCTGGGTAAAGTTTTTTTCCCCATAGTCTAAAAACATGGATTCAAGGTGAATTGCTCTAACTTGCCCCTATATAGTGTGCACCCAGAAAACGATTGGCGCCCTGTCCTGGGTGTATCTGCCCAGCACCCAAAACGTTCTTCCCTGGAATCGACTCTTGATTTGGGTTTCCATGTCCTTTTCTGGGTTCTTTTCTGGGTTCTCGAGATTCTTTCTACAGTCCAAAAACATGGATTCAAGGTGAATTTGGGTGTATCAAATTGCCCCTATATAGTGTATGTGTATGTGTGTGTGTATGTGTGTGTATCCAGAGATAGATAGGTGTCCTGGAAGAATTTGCCAAATGTTCTCCCCTGGATGGGCATGGGGAACCCCCCCCCCCCCCCCACACACACACACACACACACACACAACCCTAGTAAAGAATCTTCCACTTTATCCTCTATTAGGGTCGCGGGGGAGATCCCCATGCCCATCCAGGGGAGAACGTTTCGGGCGCTGGGCAGATACACCCAGGACAGGGGGGCAATCTATCACTGGGCACACACTCACTCACACACACACACACACACACACACACACAAACACACTCTATATGGGGCAATTTGGAGAACTCATTTGACTTGATCCATGTTTTTGGACTGTGGGAGGAAACCGGAGAACGTTGGGGAACGCGGGGAGAACATGGAAACACCACCCATGGGGATTCAGGGGATTCGAACCTGAATCCCCAGCGCTGAGAGGAGAACATGCCAACCACTAAGCCACCATGCCGCCAGCCCAACGTATGTGGATAGAAACATTTCTGAGAACAGAGCGTCAACCCTCCAACGAAGCCAACCTTATAATCACAGGTACGCTCTTCAGACGGGTTCCCCAAGCCGGCGTGGAACGTTACCATCATGCATACTGACGTTCCCAAACCAGATTCGGTTCTCGAACCCGGGAATAGGTTCATGCGTCCCGGGAAGTGAATTCTTTTCATCGGAGACGTACAGCCTCTGTATATTCGAGCCGAAGCCGTGTGATGCAGTTCATGCATATAAAGAAGCCCGGGGTGGAGGTGCGCTCTGATGGAGCCTCGGCGGCGGTCATTGTGTATCTGTCTATATGAGACAAGCGCTTTTTCTTGTGTGGTCGCTGCTGTCAGAGCGGTAATTACAGCCTATACGGGGAGGATTTGTTTATGTAAATATGTGTGTTTGATGCATGGGGGCCTCTCGCCTGTCTGCTCTCCGAGTTGTGCCTCTTTCTCCCTGTCACAGGCCCCTTAACAGAGCCACTGGGCCTGAACCTGACAGCGGCAGCACATCCTCCATGTGCTCGTCGTTCCGTTATCCTCCTGCTCGCTTACCTGTACATCTCATCTGAGAGGGGGCGGCACGGTGG
>JAFMOC010000023.1:1347500-1370000 GCA_019802505.1 Corydoras sp. C115 | reverse complement strand
CAATAAAAATACTATGTGTATGTTCTATATACAGTGGCGATCGGATCCAGGTTTAAGGTGAATTGGATGGAACTGGTTAATCCTCTACAAATGTCACATGACCCCCAGATACACCCAGGACACGGCGCCAATCCAGGGCACCAAACTTTTTTTTTTACCCAGAATTCCAATAAAAATACTATGTGTATGTTCTGTATACATTGGCGACCGGATCCAGGTTTAAGGTGAATTGGTTGGAACTGGTTAATCCTCTACAAAGGTCACATGACCCCCAGATACACCCAGGACAAGGCGCCAATCCATCGCTGGGCCAAACACATGGTCAACGCTTATAAAGGGAACGAGGGCAACAAGCCGGGCCATTAGAGTCACCGCCGGCCGCAGCGGCTCCACCGAACGACTCACGAATCAATTTTCCATGTTTTCCCGTAAGCCGCTACCAGCCTCCAGTCGCCACCAGGGGGCGATCATGAGATCGGTTCATATACGCCGCCGCAGTGCCTGGGTTTGGAACATCACCCGACGTGACGCTAACAGAACAACACAGAATTTATAATACAGAGGGATTTAAGGTGAATTGGTTGGAACTGGTTAATCCTCTACAAAGGTCACATGACCCCCAGATACACCCAGGACAGGACGCCAATCCAGGGTGCCAAATTAATTTTTTTACCCAGAATTCCAATAAAAATACTATGTGTGTGTTCTGTATACAGTGGCGACCGGATCCAGGTTTAAGGTGAATTGGTTGGAACTGGTTAATGCTCTACAAAGGGTCACATGAGGGGGACCCCCAGATACACCCAGGACAGGGCGCCAATCCATCGCTGGGCTGAACACATGGGCAACGCTTATAAAGGGAACGAGGGCAACTAGCAGGGCCATTAGAGTCACCGGCAGCCTCCACCGAACGACTCAAGAATCACTTTTCCGTGTTTTCCCGCCAGCCGCTACCAGCCTCTAGTCGCCATTAGGGGGCGATCATGCGATCGGTTCTTATACGCTGCTGCAGTGCCTGGGTTTGGAACATCACCCGACGTGACGCTAACAGAACAACACGGAATTTATAATACAGTGGGATTTTGAAGAATTTTTTACCCAGAATTCCAATAAAAATAATATGTATGTGTTCTGTATGTCCTGTCCTGGGTATATCTGCCCAGCGCCCGAAACGTTCTCCCCTGGATGGGCATGGGGAACCCCCCCCCCGCGACCCTAATAGAGGATAAAGCAGAAGATAATGGATGGATGTTCTGTATACAGTGGCGTAGTGGTTAGCACGACCGGATCCAGGTTTAAGGTGAATTGGTTGGAACGGGTTAATCCTCTACAAGGGTCACATGAGGGGGACCCCCAGATACACCAGGACAGGGCGCCAATCCATCGCTGGGCTGAACACATGGTCAACGCTTATAAAGGGAACGAGGGCAACAAGCCGGGCCATTAGAGTCACCGGCAGCCTCCACCAAACGACTCACAAATCACTTTTCCGTGTTTTCCCGCCAGCCGGTACCAGCCTCTAGTCGCCATTAGGGGGCGATCATGCGATCGGTTCTTATACACTGCTGCAGTTCCTGGGTTTGGAACATCACCCGACGTGACGCTAACAGAACAACAACACGGAATTTATAATACAGTGGAATTTTGAAGAATTTTTTACCCAGAATTCCAATAAAAATACTATGTATGTGTTCTGTATGTCCTGTCCTGGGTGTATCTGCCCAGCGCCCGAAACGTTCTCCCCTGGATGGGCATGGGGAACCCCCCCCCCCCCCTTCATAAAGTGGAAGATAATGGATGGATGTTCTGTATACAGTGGCGTAGTGGTTAGCACGACCGGATCCAGGTTTAAGGTGAATTGGTAGGAACGGGTTAATCCTCTACAAGGGTCGCATGAGTGGGACCCACAGATACACCAGGACAGGGCGCCAATCCATCGCTGGGCTGAACACATGGTCAACGCTAATAAAGGGTACGAGGGCAACCAGCAGGGCCATTAGAGTCACCGGCAGCCTCCACCAAACGACTCACGAATCACTTTTCCGTGTTTCCCCGCCAGCCGGTACCAGCCTCCGGTCGGCATCAGGTGCCGGTGTTTGTTTAAACACCCGCACGTCAAAATAAGAACGCTGTGGCGTTCAGGGTCGGCCCGAGATAAAAAAAAACAATAATAACGATGACGGGTCGGGTTCTAATCAGAGGCTCTGCACATGCTCAGCGCTCCGAGGATCCATCCCAACACAAAGCTAAATATTTAAAGTGTTGGACTTTGGGAAAAGGTCAGGGCTCCCCATGCGTGCCGCCGGCAGAGGAGGTCGGTGGAGCAGGTCGGTGGAGCAGGTCGGTGCTCCCGGTGTTCCGTCCTTTGCCCCGGCGGGCGAAGATGCTGGTTCATTTCATGCTCGTGGGTTTTGACCTTTGGAGGTACAATATAAAGGTGGGACGGAGGAAAAGGTCGCCGACGGGACGACAAACCACCGGCTTGAACCGCAGCCAAGTCATCGGGATCATGTGATCATGTGATCATGTGATCGGTTCTCAGATCTGGGTTTGGAACATCACCTAACAGAACACGGAATTTATAATACAGTGGGATTTTTACCCAGAATTCCAATAAAAATACTATGTATGGGTGGTAGGTAGCTTAGTGGTTGGCATGTTCTCCTCTCAGCACTAGGGATTCCCGGTTCTAATCCCAATCTGGTGGAGTTTCCATGTTCTCCCCGTGTCCGCGTGGGTTTCCTCTGGATTCTCCGGTTTCCTCCCACAGTCCAAAAACATGGATCAAGTCAATTGAGTTCTCCAAATTGCCCCATATAGAGTGTGTCTGTGTGAGTGAGTGTGTGCCCAGCGATGGATTGGCGTCCTGTCCTGGGTGTATCTGCCCAGCGCCCGAAACGTTCTCCCCTGGAAGGGCATGGGGAACCCCCCCCACGACCCTAAAAGAGGATAAAGCAGAAAATAATGGATGGAATACTATGTTTGTGTTCTGTATACAGTGGCGTAGTGGTTAGCACGACCGGATCCAGGTTTAAGGTGAATTGGTTGGAACGGGTTAATCCTCTACAATGGTCACATGAGGGGGACCCCCAGATACACCAGGACAGGGCGCCAGGCCATCACTGGGCTGGACACACTCACACAAATACACACACGCTATATAGAGGATGGGGCAAATACACGCGATATTTAGATGGCGAAAACAAGAGCATCAACTTCTCCTTGAGGGCGGCACGGTGGCTTAGTGGTTAGCATGTTCTCCTCTCAGCACTGGAGATCCAGGTTTGAATCCCAATCTGGGTGGAGTTTCCATGTTCTCCTCGTGTCCACATAGGTTTCCTCCGGGTTCTCCGGCTTCCTCCCACAGTCCAAAAACATGGATCAAGTCAATTGAATTCTCCAAATTGCCCCATATAGAGTGTGTCTGTGTGAGTGAGTGTGTGCCCAGCGATGGATTGGCCCTGTCCTGGGTGTATCTGCCCAGCGCCTGAGACGTTCTCCCCTGGATGGGCATGGGGAACCCCACCGCGACCCTAATAGAGGATAAAGAGGGAGATAATGAATGAGTGAATGAATGAATGCCCAACCAGGGGAGAACGTTTCGGGTGCTTGGGCAGCTACACCCAGGACAGGACGCCAATCTATCACTGGACACACACTCACTCACTCACACACACACACTCTAGAGTATATGGGGCAATTTGGAGAACTCAATTGACCTTGATCCATGTTTTTGGAGGAAACCGGAGAACTGGAAGGAAACCCACACGGACACGGGGAGAACATGGAAACTCCACCCAGATTGGGATTCGAACCGGGAATCCCTAGCGCTGAGAAGAGAACACGCCAACCACTAAGCCACCGTACCGCCTTGTATTTTTTATTAATTTTAATAATAATTGGAATGATTTGGATGAAGTCGAGCGGCTGGAGGCTGATGGTTCTCACTCCGCAGCCGGCGCTCATTCAGACGCCCGGGTTCTTAACCTCCACTGGAGTTTGTCAAACAAAGCAGCAGCCGACTCTCCGCCCTTGACTCTGTCTCGTCTCAGGAGTGCTCTCTCGTCGTGTGGATGACACCTCTCACAGAAATGGCAGCTCCTGCACTCCTGCTCAGGATCCTATCACTTCAGCTAAATCATTAGCCTCTTAGCTAGAGACAAGTCCACGGCGGAACTGTCTCTCAGGCGCAAGGTGAAGGGGAGCCCGGAGAACCCCGTGATCAGCGGCGTAGTGGCGTAGTGGCGTTCTGGCAAATTTGCTTCGGAGAGGATCGACCGCCTAATGACGGGCTAGAGAGCGGGAATCCGTCAGGCTCCGATCGTCGGGTCCTATCCCGTCCATGCAGATGAGCGAGCCGTAACGAGCGGCGGTGCCAGACACCTGCTGATGGTTCCAGGGTCTCAGGGATCAAGCCGCTCGGCTGAGGCAATCCGTCTTCTCTGACAGGGCTAGGCTGCACCCTGAGAACACTCTGACAACCCTTATTTTACCACAAAGCCGCCGCGCCGACACACACCGCCTCTTCACAATGCGGCAGCCGAACGGCGTGGAACGCGAGCCGTGGCCTCATAAACGAAGGAACAAAGCCGAGAACCTCTAAACAACCATGTGTGCCCGCACGCAAACCTACTGATCTCACACAATAAGAGGATAAAAGTCACGGTAACGGCCGGCACGGTGGCTTAGCGGTGGACACTACAGCATTGGACTGACGGGCCTGCAGGACGTCCTCAATGGACTTATATAGTTATAATTATAATATAGTTTTACAATTGTTCAATACGGGTGGTTTAGTGGTTAGCATGTTCTCCTCTCAGCGTTAGGGATTCCCACTTCGAATCCCAATCTGGGTGGAGTTTCCATGTTCTCCCCGTGTCCGCGTGGGTTTCCTCCGGGTTCTCCGGTTTCCTCCCACAGTCCAAAAACATGGATCAAGTCAATTGAGTTCTCCAAATTGCCCCATATAGTGTGTATATGTAAGTGAGTGAGTGCCCAGTGATAGATTAGCGTCCGGTCCTGGGTGTATCTGCCCAGCGCCCGAAACGTTCTCCCCTGGATGGGCAAGGGGAACCCCCCCCCACGACCCTAGTAGAGGATAAAGCGGAAGATGATGGATGGAGATATATATATACAGTATATATAAAGTCACAGGGGGGGTACCCCATGCCCATCCAGGGGAGAACGTTTCGGGCGCTGGGCAGATACACCCAGGACAGGACGCCAATCTATCACTGGGCACACACTCACTCACACAGACACACACGCATACACACTCTATATGGGGAAATTTGGAGAACTCAATTGACTTGGTCCATGTTTTTGGACTGTGGGAGGAAACCGGAGAACCTGGAGGAAACCCACGCAGACACGGGGAGAACATGGAAACTCCACCCAGATGGGGATTCGAACCGGGAATCCCTAGTGCTGAGAGGAGAACATGCTAAACATTAAGTCACCGTGCCGCCTATGTTTTTGGACTGTGGGAGGAAACCGGAGAATCCGGAGGAAACCGACGTGGACACGGGGAGAACATGGAAGCTCCACCCAGATGGGGATTCGGACCTGGAATCCCTAGCGCTGAGAGGAGAACATCCAACCAACCACTACGCCACCGTGCTGCCTATATATATATATATAAAACCTCGAATCTCTGGCCATTTTTTCCAGGTTGGTAATATCTGTGGAGCTCATAATTTAAACCCCTGTATGTTTAACTGCAGTAATGATGTTTGATAATGACGAACACGTGGAGCCGAACGGCTACACAGGAAATAATGAGCGGGAAAAGATTGACTTCTTATCTGTTTTCTGTCTAATATAGTGCCGGAGCTTAACAACTTCATTATAAGAGCAAAAATAAGTGCCACCCTCCGATAGGCATCTCCAGATAAGGGTCGAGCATAACAATAAATTAAGCGGCGCGTTTGAAAACACGCGCGGCCGTAATTAGCTGCCATTTGATATTTAATGAGCTAACTGGCTTGACTGATTATCTCCAGGATCCCCAAATGTTTCATTTGCATCAGCAAAAGTGACCTTTTTTGGAGCATGTGCCGGTGACCCGCCCACTGGCTTTCTGGATTAAGACACTGTGGATGATCCACGGTGGGAAGGTGCCACGCCCCGTGCCTGCTCCCGGTCACTACTCCACCCACGCCTGGAGGTGGTCTCATCCAAGTCTCCAGATGTTCTGTATATTAAAGGTGTCATTTCGCCGGCGTAGTGTTTAGCACGTTCGTCCCTTTGTGCTGGGGATCCAGGTTCTAATCCTGATCTGAGTGGAGTTTGCATGTTCTCCCATATGGGTTTTTATCTGGATCTCCGATTTCCTTCCAAAGCCCAAGAATATGGATTAAAGGTGAATTGGATGCTCTAAATGAATCTGGGAGCGAGAACCCCTAGTGCTGAGAGGAGAACCACTAAGCCAAGCAATGAGCGAGAATCCCTAGTGCTGAGAGGAGAACCACTAAGCCAAGCAATAAGCCACCCGTATATATATATATATTCATTCATTTATTCATTATCTCCCGCTTTATCCTCTACTAGGGTCAGGGGTTCTCCATACCCATCCAGGGGAGAACGTCTCGGGCGCTGGGCAGGTACACCCAGGACAGGACGCCAATCTATCGCTGGGCACACACTCATACACAGACACACTCTATCTGGGGCAATTTGGAGAATTCACTTGGACTGTGGGAGGAAACCAGAGAACCCGGAGGAAACCCACATGGACACAGGGAGAACATGGAAACTCCACCCAGATGGGGATTTGAACCGGGAATCCCTAGTGCTGAGAAGAGAACATGCTAACCACTAAGCCACTATGCAGCCTATAAATATTCATTCATTCATTATCTCCCGCTTTATCCTCTACTAGGGTCAGGGGTTCTCCATGCCCATCCAGGGGAGAACGTCTCGGGCGCTGGGCAGATACACCCAGGATAGGACGCCAATCCATCGCTGGGCACACACTCACTCACACAGACACACTCTATATGGGGCAATTTGGAGAATTCAATTGACTTGATCCATGTTTTTGGACTGTGGGAGGAAACTGGAGAACCCGGAGGAAACCCACACGGACACGGGGAGAACATGGAAACTCCACCCAGATGGGGATTCGAACCAGGAATCCCCAGTGCTGAGAGGAGAACATGCCAACATGCTATATATATATATATAATTTTTAAGGTTTGTAGATGGTTTTAACATTTGAATTAGGAACACGGGGCAGCATGGTGGTGTGGAGGTTAGCCTGTCTGCCTCTCAGTGCTGGGGATCCAGGTTCGAATCCCAATCTGGGTGCAGTTTTCATGTTCTCGACGTGTCCGTGAGGGAGGTTCTTGGGCTTAGTGTTTAGCATGTTCTCCTCTCAGCATAGGGATTCAGGTTCTAATCCCCATCTGGGTGGAGTTTCCATGTTCTCCCCGTGTCTGCATGGGTTTCCTCCGGGTTCTCCGGTTTCCTCCCACAGTCCAAAAACATGGATCAAGTCAATAGAGTTCTCCAAATTGCCCCATATAGAGTGTGTCTGTGTGAGTGAGTGTGTGCCCAGCGATGGATTGGCGTCCTGTCCTGGGTCTATCTGCCCAGCGCCCGAAACGTTCTCCCCTGGATGGGCATGGGGAACCCCCCCCCCCCACGACCCTAATAGAGGATAAAGCGGAAGCATTGGTGTCCCACCTTGTCCCACACAACCACAGTCTTTGTCCCACATCTGGAGAATTGTAATATGGTCACCCTAACTATAAGAGGAACCGAAAGGTACCATACTATATAAGCGTACATACACACATGAGTTCTCTTTGTTCCCCGAAGCAAAAGCCAAGGCACTTTAGGAACCATAACACTCCGCAGTGCCGCTACTGGTCAAAAGCCGCACGGGTTCTCTTTAAATACCCCCCCGCTTCAGACGCCGATAACCCCAGGGTCATTCATAGAATTAGGAAACAGCTTAATAATTCCTAATTAATACCCAGTTGGCTGCTGTTATGTACTAAACGCAATAACCTGAAATCGCTTGTGATTTCTCGAGGTCCGGAGACAACCCCGAGCTAACTGGAGGGAGAGGAATAAAAAAGAGGAATGACGGCTGGGAAAGGTGTAAGTGGTGGCCTCGTTTCCGTGCCGGTCCAATTAGACTGATTTGAGCCATGCCTCCTTGGTGGAGATTTAGTAATTATGAAGCTATAGTGCTGGGATTCTGACCCCCTCAGGAACGATATTAAACCATGGTCATATATTCACTCATTACTTGCCTCTACCCCGGGGTTTTCACACATGAGCTCCGTGGCAGAGGTCAGCGATGCTTTAAGTCTTGTTAATTCAAGATCAGTTCAAGCCGATGTTTTAATCTCACTTCCTTTTTTGTTGTTGAAAGGAATGGGTTGCAATTCAGAGGAAGAACTAACTCCATCCATCCATCAGGTTCTGCTTAATCCTCTATTAGGGTCGCCAATCCATCGCTGGGCACACACTCACTCACACACACACACACAATATATGGGGCAATTTGGAGAACTCAATTGACTTGATCCATGTTTTTAGACTGTGGGAGGAAACCGGAGAATCAGGAGGAGACCCACGTGGACACGGGGAGAACATGGAAACTCCACCCAGATGGGGATTCGAACCTGAATCCCTAGTGCTGAGAGGAGAACATGCCAACCACTAAACCAGCATGCAGCCTAGAACTAACAATATCCATCCATTACCTTCCGCTATATCCTCTTCTAGAGTCACGGGGGGGGGGGGGGGGGGGGGGGGGGGGATTCTCCATGCCCATCCAGGGGAGAACGTTTTGGGCGCTGGGCAGATACACCCAGGACAGAACCCCACACGCTCACTCACACAAACACACTCTATATGGGGCAATTTGGAGAACTCAATTGACCTTGATCCATGTTTTGGGACTGTGGGAGGAAACCGGAGAACTCGGAGGAAACCCACGCCGACACGGGGAGAACATGGAAACCTGGATCCTCATCACCGATAGGCGGACGTGCCGACCGCTAACCCACCACGTTGCCCCATTCCCATCCATTCATTCATTCATTCATTCATTCATTATCTCCCGCTTTATCCTCTATTAGGGTCGTGGTGGGGTTCCCCATGCCCATCCAGGGGAGAACGTCTCAGGCGCTGGGCAGATAGACCCAGGACAGGACGCCAATCCATCGCTGGGTACACACTCACTCACTCACACACACTCTATATGGGGCAATTTAGAGAACTCAATTAACTCAATTAGTTTTTGGACTATGGGAGGAAACCGGAGAACCCGGAGGAAACCCACGCGGACACGGGGAGAACATGGAAACTCCACCCAGATGGGGATTCGAACCGGGAATCCCTAGCGCTGAGAGGAGAACATGCTAACCACTAACCCACCACGTTGCCCCATTCCCATCCATTAGCTTCAAAATAGCGATGCTGCTCGGTCTTTCCTGCAGGAAGCGATGGGTTGGAGGAGGATGGCACGATGGAACGCAGCCTCCATCGGCATGGCTCTCGCGTCTGCTCTCGCGTCTGCTCTCGCGTCTGCAGCCGCTCCCCCGGAGGAAAGCATTACAGTGGCACTCGCAGCCCGCAAATGTCAGCGCAATACTAATCTGGGTACGCACGGCGAGCGCGCCGCAAACCCCCTGCATTGTAGCTGATAATAAAAGAAGGCAGGGAAATGGCCGAGGGGCCCGGATTCAGACGTTAAGGCTCTGATTTCACCCACTTTCAGGACTAATTCCATTTGCTGCCATCTGAACGAGCGAGCGGCGCCGATGCCACCCGAGGCGTGGGATTAGCCGACACAACACCATTGTTTTCATCATCCGGGCCGATCCGGCCGTACCGCCGTGCGGTATGATGCGGCGGGTTCCGCGTGCCGAGCCGCAATAAGTCTGTCATACCTCGGTAACAGGACGGGGGTGACGCGAGGCGATGCTTCAGTTCTACCACCCGGAGGCAGAGACGAAAATTTGTCGGGAGATGAGCTGCATTTCATCCCCTTTCTTTCTAGAACAGCCCTCCATCATCCCACCCACCTCCACCACCCACTAGGAGAACGTTTCGGGTGCTGGGTTCCGCTTTATCCTCTATTAGGGTCGTGGTGGGATCTATCACTGGGAACACACTCACTCACACAAACACACACACTATATAGGGGCAATTTACATAGGGGCAATTAGGAGCAACCAAACATCCATCCATCCATCCACTAGTGTCACGGAGGGGGGGTGGGTTGGTTCCCCATGCCCATTCAGGGGAGAACGTTTCGGGTGCTGGGCAGATACACATACTACATAGGGGCAATTTGCATAGGGGCAATTTAGAGCAACCAAACATCCATCCATCCACTAGTGTCATGGAGGGGTTGCCCCATGCCCATCCAGAGGAGAACGTTTCGGGTGCTGGGCAGATACACACAGGACAGGGGGCAATCTATCGCTGGGCACACACACACACAAACACACACTATATAGGGGAAATTTACATAGGGGCATTTAGGAGCAACCAAACATCCATCCATCCACTAGTGTCATGGAGAGGTTGCCCCATGCCGATACAGGGGAGAACGTTTTGGGCGCTGGGTAGATACACCCAGGACAGGACACCAATCTATCACTAGACACACACTCATTCACACAAACACACATGCTATATAGGGGCAATTTGCATAGGGGCAATCAGAGCAACCAAATATCACAACACCATTGTTTTCATCATCCGGGCCGATCCGGCCGTACCGCCGTGCGGTATGAAGCGGCGGGTTCCGCGTGCCGAGCCGCAATAAGTCTGTCATACCTCGGTAACAGGACGGGGGTGACGCGAGGCGATGCTTCAGTTCTACCACCCGAAGGCAGAGACGAAAATTTGTCGGGAGATGAGCTGCATTTCATCCCCTTTCTTTCTAGAACAGCCCTCCATCATCCCACCCACCTCCACCACCCACTAGGAGAACGTTTCGGGTGCTGGGTAGATACACACAGGACAGGACGCCAATCTATCACTAGACACACACTCACTCACACAAACACACACACTATATAGGGGCAATTTACATAGGGGCAATTAGGAGCAACCAAATATCCATCCATCCACTAGTGTCATGGAGGGGTTGCCCCATGCCCATCCAGAGGAGAACGTTTCGGGTGCTGGGCAGATACACACAGGACAGGACGCCAATCTATCGCTGGGCACACACTCACTCACACAAACACACACACTATATAGGGGCAATTTACATAGGGGCAATTTACATAGGGGCAATTCGGAGCTCATCTCCATGTTTTTGGACTGTGGGAGGAAACCGGAGAACCCGGAGAAAAGGTGTGATTCGATGCTTCAGCTCTACCACCCGAAGGCAGAGACGAAAATTTGTCGGGAGATGAGCTGCATTTCATCCCCTTTCTTTCTAGAACAGCCCTCCATCATCCCACCCACCTCCACCACCCACTAGGAGAACGTTTCGGGTGCTGGGTAGATACACACAGGACAGGGGGCAATCTATCGCTGGGAACACACTCACTCACACAAACACACGCACTACATAGGGGCAATTTGCATAGGGGCAATTCAGAGCAACCAAACATCCATCCATCCACTAGTGTCACGGAGGGGGGGGGTTGGTTCTCCAAGCCCATTCAGGGGAGAACGTTTCGGGCGCAGGGCAGATACACACAGGACAGGGGACAATCTATCACTGGGCACACACTCACTCACTCACACAGACACACACACTAGATAGGGGCAATTTACATAGGGGCAATTCAGAGCAACCAAACATCCATCCATCCACTAGTGTCACAGAGGGGGAGGTGGTGGTTCTCCAAGCCCATTCAGGGGAGAACGTTTCGGGTGCAGGGCAGATACACACAGGACAGGATGCCAATGTATCACTAGACACACACTCACTCACTCACACAAACACACACACTACAGAGGGGCAATTTACATAGGGGCAATTCGGAGCAACCAAATATCCATCCGTCCACTAGTGTCATGGAGGGGTTGCCCCATGCCCATCCAGAGGAGAACATTTCGGGTGCTGGGCAGATACACACAGGACAGGGGGCAATCTATCGCTGGACGGACACACACACACACACACACAGACACTCTCACAAACACACGCACTATATAGGGGAAATTTACATAGGGGCAATTCGGAGCAACCATATATCCATCCGTCCACTAGTGTCATGGAGAGGTTGCCCCATGCCCATCCAGGGGAGAACGTTTTGGGCGCTGGGTAGATACACACAGGACAGGGGGCAATCTATCACTGGGAACACACTCACTCACATAAACACATGCACTATATAGGGGAAATTTACATAGGGGCAATTCGGAGCAACCAGATATCCATCCGTCCACTAGTGTCATGGAGAGGTTGCCCCATGCCCATCCAGGGGAGAACGTTTTGGGCGCTGGGTAGATACACACAGGACAGGGGGCAATCTATCACTAGACACACACTCACTCACACAAACACACACACTATATAGGGGCAACTTACATAGGGGCAATCAGAGCAACCAAATATCACAACACCATTGTTTTCATCATCCGGGCCGATCCGGCCGTACCGCCGTGCGGTATGAAGCGGCGGGTTCCGCGTGCCGAGCCGCAATAAGTCTGTCATACCTCGGTAACAGGACGGGGGTGACGCGAGGCGATGCTTCAGTTCTACCACCCGAAGGCAGAGATGAAAATTTGTCGAGAGATGAGCTGCATTTCATCCCCCTTTCTTTCTAGAACAGCCCTCCATCATCCCACCCACCTCCACCACCCACTAGGAGAACGTTTCGGGTGCTGGGCAGATACACACAGGAGAGGGGGGCAATCTATCACTGGGAACACACTCACTCACACAAACACACACACTACATAGGGGCAATTTACATAGGGGCAATTCGGAGCTCATATCCATGTTTTTGGACTGTGGGAGGAAACCAGAGAACCCGGAGAAAAGGTGATTCGATGCTTCAGCTCTACCACCCGGAGGCAGAGACGAAAATTTGTCGGGAGATGAGCTGCATTTCATCCCCTTTTCTTTCTAGAACAGCCCTCCATCATCCCACCCACCTCCACCACCCACTAGGAGAACGTTTCGGGTGCTGGGTAGATACACCCAGGACAGGGGGCAATCTATCGCTGGACGGACACACACACACACTCACTCACACAAACACACGCACTATATAGGGGCAATTTGCATAGGGGCAATTCAGAGCAAACATCCATCCATCCACTAGTGTCACGGAGGGGGGGGGGGGGGGGTGGTTCTCCAAGCCCATTCAGGGGAGAACGTTTCGGGTGCTGGGCAGATACACACAGGACAGGGGGCAATCTATCGCTGGACGGACACACACACACTCACTCACACAAACACACGCACTATATAGGGGCAATTTGCATAGGGGCAATTCAGAGCAAACATCCATCCATCCACTAGTGTCACGGAGGGGGGGGGGTTGGTTCTCCAAGCCCATTCAGGGGAGAACATTTCGGGCGCCGGGCAGATACACACATTACATAAGGGCAATTTGCATAGGGGCAATTTAGAGCAACCAAACTAATCTAAAATCTATCACTGGACACACACTCACACAAACACACACACTATATAGGGGCAATTTACATAGGGGCAATTCAGAGCAACCAAATATCCATCCATCCATTGTCTTCTGCTTTATTCTATTAGGGTCGCGCGGGGGAGGGGGGGAGGTTCTCCAGGCCCAATCAGGGGAGAACGTTTTGGGTTCTGGGCAGATACACCCAGGACAGGGGGCAATCTATCACTGGGAACACACTCACTCACACAAACACATGCACTATATAGGGGCAATTTGCATAGGGGCAATTCAGAGCAACCAAACATCCATCCATTCACTAGTGTCATGGAGGGGGGGGGGGGGGTTGGTTCTCCAAGCCCATTCAGGGGAGAACGTTTCGGGTGCTGGGCAGATACACACAGGACAGGGGCCAATCTATCGCTGGACGGACACACACACACACTAACTCACACAAACACACACACTATATAGGGGAAATTTGCATAGGGGCAATTCAGAGCAAACATCCATCCATCCATTCACTAGTGTCACGGGGGGGGGGGGGGTTTGGTTCTCCAAGCCCATTCAGGGAAGAACGTTTCGGGTGCTGGGTAGATACACACAGGACAGGAGGCAATCTATCGCTGGACGGAAACACACACACACTCACTCACACAAACACACACACTATATAGGGGCAATTTGAATAGGGGCAATTCAGAGCAACCAAACATCCATCCATTCACTAGTGTCACGGAGGGGGGGGGGGGTTGGTTCTCCAAGCCCATTCAGGGGAGAACGTTTCGGGCGCAGGGCAGATACACACAGGACAGGGGACAATCTATCGCTGGACGGACACACACACACACACACTCACTCTCACAAACACACACACTATATAGGGGCAATTTACATAGGGGCAATTCGGAGCAACCAAATATCCATCCGTCCACTAGTGTCATGGAGGGGTTGCCCCATGTCCATCCAGAGGAGAACGTTTCGGGTGCTGGGTAGATACACACAGGACAGGGGGCAATCTATCACTGGGCACACACTCACTCACTCACACAGACACACACACTATATAGGGGCAATTTACATAGGGGCAATCAGAGCAAACAAATATCCATCCATCCATCCATTATGTTCCGCTTTATCCTCTACTAGGGTCGCGGGGGAGGGGGGGGGGTTGCCCATTCAGGGGAGAATGTTTCGGGTGCTGGGCAAATACACCCAGGACAGGACACCAATCTATCACTAGACACACACTCACTCATACACACACACACACACACACACACACACACACACACACACACACTATATATAGGGAAATACACCCAGGATAGGACGCCAATCTATCGCTGGGCACACACTCACACAAACACACACACTATATAGGGGCAATTTACATAGGGGCAATTCAGAGCAACCAAATATCCATCCATCCGTTATCTTCCGCTTTATCCTCTATTAGGGTCGTGGTGGGGGGGGTTCCTCATGCCCATCCAGAGGAGAACGTTTCGGGCGCTGGGCAGATACACCCAGGACAGGACGCCAATCTATCACTAGACACACACTCACTCACACAGACACACTCTATATGGGGCAATTTACATAGGGGTAATTCGGAGCTCATATCCATGTTTTTGGACTGTGGGAGGAAACCGGAGAACCCGGAGAAAAGGTGATTCGATGCTTCAGCTCTACCACCCGAAGGCAGAGAGGAAAATTTGTCGGGAGATGAGCTGCATTCCATCCCTTTTCTCTTTAGAACAGCCCTCCATCATCCCACCCACCTCCACCACCCACCTCCACCACTGTCTACCCACCCCACCCCACCCCACCCCTCCCCACCCCACCCCTCTCTCTCCCAACAACTGCTTAATCCTCTATCAGGGCTTGCAAAGGGGTTCCCCTAACCATCCAGGGGAGAACGTTTTGGGGATTCTCAGGACATATATATATATGGTGGCACGGTGGCTTAGTGGTTAGCACATTCGCCTCTCAGCGCTAGGGATTCCCGGTTCGAATCCCCATCTGGGTGGAGTTTCCATGTTCTCCCCGTGTCCGCGTGGGTTTCCTCCGGGTTCTTCGGTTTCCTCCCACAGTCCAAAAACATGGATCAAGTCCATTGAGTTCTCCAAATTGCCCCATATAGAGTGTGTGTGTGAGTGAGGGACTGTGTGCCCAGCGATGGATTGGCGCCCTGTCCTGGGTGTATCTGCCCAGCGCCCGATACGTTCTCCCCTGGATGGGCATGGGGAACCCCCCCCCGCGACCCTAATAGAGGATAAAGCGGGAGATAATGAATGGATATAAATCCATTATCTTCCGCTTTATCCTCTATTAGGGTCGCTGGGGGGGTGGGGGGGGGTTCCCCACACCCATCCAGGGGAGAACGTTTCGGGCACTGGGCAGATACACCCAGGACAGGGCGCCAATCTATCACTGGGCACACACTCACTCACACAAGCACACTCTATATGGGGCAATTTGAAGAACTCAATTGACTTGATCCATGTTGGTGGAGTTTCCATGTTCTCCCCGTGTCTGCGTGGGTTTCCTCCGGGTTCTCCGGTTTCCTCCCACAGTCCAAAAACATGGATCAAGTCCATTAAATTCTCCAAATTGCCCCATATAGAGTGTGCTTGTGTGAGTGAGTGTGTGCCCAGCGATAGATTGGCGTCCTGTCCTGGGTCTATCTGCCCAGCGCCCGAAACGTTCTCCCCTGGATGGGCATGGGGAACCCCACCGCAGCCCTAATAGAGGGTAAAGCGGTAGATAATGGATGGATGAATGAATTAAACTTATTAAACTAAGTCGCAAGGCTGGTTCCTCAACCCCAACCTCAGACCTTATGTCCTATACACACTCGAATACGCCCCCTGCAGTCATGCACCCCCAGCAGGATCCGTATACAGACTACAGAGAATGAATAATTAACGGCAATCCGTAAAATCACTAACAACCCATCAAACGTCCAGATGTCCCGGCGGTGAAATCCACACCAACACCAGCCACGTGAAGATGGCTGACAGAGCGAGATAATCCCAATTATAAGGAATAATGCTAGAACTTGAACTCCCCCCCCCCCCCCGTGATAATAAATCAGTTCTCCCAACAACTGCTTAATCCTTAATTAGGGTTGCCAAGGGGTTCCCCTGACCAATCCGGGGAGAACGTTTTGGGGACTATCAGGACACACACACACACACACACTATATATATATATATATATCCATCCATTATCTTCCGCTGTATCCTCTATTAGGGTTGTAGGGGGGGGTGCCCCACTCCCATCCAGGAGAGAACGTTTCGGACGCTGGGCAGATACACCCAGGACAGGACGCCACTGGACACACACACTTACTCACACATACACTCTCTATATGGGGCAATTTAGAGAACTCAATTGACTTAATCCATGTTTTTGGACTGTGAGAGGAAACTGGAGAACCTGGAGGAAACCCACGCAGACACGGGGAGAACATGGACACCCAGATTGGGATTCGAACCGGGAATCCCTAGTGCTGAGAGGAGAACATGCTAACCACTTAGATACCGTGCCGCCATATATATATATATATATATATATATATATAGGGGTAATTTAGAGCATTTAATTTACACTGAATCCACATTTTAGGACAGTGGGAGGACACTGGAGAACATGGAGGAAACCCACATGGACAACAGGGAGAACATGGAAACCACTCAGTTCGGGATCCGAATCTGGATACCAAGTGCTTAGAGGAGAACATGGTAACCACTATCCCAGTGTGCCGCCCATTCACCAAAATCATCTCATCTCAATTCTTTCTGGTTAAGCCTCCACTAGGGTCACGAAGGGGGGGGGGGGTTCTCCATGCCCATCCAGGGGAGAACGTTTCGGACGCTGGGCAGATACACCCAGGACAGGACGCCAATCTATCACTGAGTACACGCACATTCACATTGAAATCCACACCAACAATTGGGATAATCCCGATTATAAGGAATACTACTAGAACTTGAACATGACCCCCCCCTGCTAATAAATCATTCATTCATTCATTATCTCCCACTTTATCCTCTATTAGGGTCGCGGGGGGGGTTCTCCATGTCCATCCAGGGGAGAACGTTTCGGGCGCTGGGCAGATACACCCAGGACAGGACGCCAATCCATCGCTGGGCACACACTCACTCACACAGACACACTCTATATGGGGCAATTTTGAGAATTCAATTGACTTGAGCCGTGTTTTTGGACTGTGGGAGGAAACCCACGCAGACACGGGGAGAACATGGAAACTCCACCCAGATGGGGATTCGAACCGGGAATCCCTAGTGCTGAGAGGAGAACGTGCTAACCATTAAGCCACCGTGCCGCCCAATATATATATAGGGGCAATTTAGAGTATTTAATTTACACTGAATCCATGTTTTTGGACTGTGGGACGTTTCGGACGCTGGGCAGATAGACCCAGGACAGGACACCAATCCATCACTGGGCACACACTCACTCACACAAACACACTATATGGGGCAATTTTGAGAATTCTATTGACTTGAGCCATGTTTTTGGACTGTGGGAGGAAACCGGAGAACCCGGAGGAAACCCACGCAGACACGGGGAGAACATGGAAACTCCACCCAGATGGGGATTCGAACCGGGAATCCCTAGTGCTGAGAGGAGAACGTACCAACCACTAAGCCACCGTGCCGCCCAATATATATATATATATAGGGGCAATTTAGTTGTTTTTGCATGTTTTTGGACTGTGGGACGTTTCGGACGCTGGGCAGATACACCCAGGACAGGACACCAATCCATCACTGGGTACTCACACATTCACGTTGAAATCCACACCAACAATCGGGATAATCCCAATTATAAGGAATACTTCTAGATCTTGAACATGCCCCCCCCCCTCCCCGTGATAATAAATCAGTTCGGAAAAAAAAAAAAAAAAGAGGGAAAGGCAATTCCCGCCATCTATTACCAATTGTCATTAGTTACATTGAAAGTAGGCCGTATTTAAGTGCCCGAGTGGTGGTAACAAACATGTCAAGCATATGTGACACCGTCAAATGAGTGCATTAAGAGGAGCCTCGGAAGGTTTACCGGCGTTATAAATCTGCGGTGCGAACGCGTGGCGTTTACTCTGCCAGCACCCATCTAATCTGTTTAACCTAATTACCACCGGCACCAAGCAGGTAATAAAAGTCATGGAGGCTGTTAATCCTCACGTCTCTTTTCAGGGAACTTTCGAGATGCTTATCAGGCCCATAAATTCACCGGGTGGAGGGTGGAGGCTGGAGGGGTGGAGGGGTGGAGGGTGGGGTGGTGGTGTAAGCAATCATACATGCGAGTGCTAATGCAGCCCTCCATTAACAGCCCCGTTCACCGCTACTCAGCGGCAGAAACCGGAGAACCCAGTGGAACCCCATGCAGACACGGCGAGAACATGGAAACTCCATCCAGATCAGAATTCAAACCTGGATCCCCAGTGTCTAAGCACTACACCACTGTTATTGCCCTACACACACTACATAGGGGCAATTGATAGCATCCAATTCACAATGAATCCATGATTTTGGGCTGTGGGAGGAAACTGGTGAACCCAGTGGAACCCCATGCAGACACGGGGAGACCATCTGATCCACCCAGATCAGAATTCAAACCTGGATCCCCAGTGTCTAAGCACTACGCCACTGTGATTGCCCCACACACACACTACATAGGGGCAATTTAGAGCACCCAATTCACAATGAATCCAATCCAATTCACAATGTTTTTGGGCTGTGCGAGGAAACCGGAGAACCCAGTGGAACCCCATGCTGACACAGGGAGAACGTGGAAACTCCACCCAGATCAGAATTCAAACCTGGATCCCCAGTGTCTAAGCACTACGCCACTGTGATTGCCCCACACACACTACATAGGGGCAATTTAGAGCACCCAATTCACAATGAATCCATGTTTTTGGGCTGTGGGAGGAAACTGGAGAACCCAGTGGAACCCCATGCAGACACGGGGAGAACATGGAAACTCCATCCAGATTAGAATTCAAACCTGGATCCCCAGTGTCTAAGCACTACGCCACTGTGATTGCCCCACACACACTACATAGGGGCAATTGATAGCACCCAATTCACAATGAATCCATGTTTTTGGGCTGTGGGAGGAAACCGGAGAACCCAGTGGAACCCCATGCAGACACGGGGAGAACATGGAAACTCCACCCAGATCAGAATTCAAACCTGGATCCCCAGTGTCTAAGCACTACGCCACTGTGATTGCCCCACACACACTACATAGGGGCAATTGATAGCACCCAATTCACAATGAATCCATGTTTTTGGGCTGTGGGAGAAAACCGGAGAACCCAGTGGAACCCCATGCAGACACGGGGAGACCATCTGATCCACCCAGATCAGAATTCAAACCTGGATCCCCAGTGTCTAAGCACTACGCCACTGTGATTGCCCTACACACACTACATAGGGGCAATTGATAGCACCCAATTCTCAATGAATCCATGTTTTTGGGCTGTGGGAGGAAACCAGAGAACCCAGTGGAACCCCATGCAGATCAGAATTCAAACCTGGATCCCCAGAGCATAAACACTACACCATCATGATTGCCCCCCACACACACTACATAGGCTGTTTGGCCTGTCAATCATTCGCCGCCTCCCGCAGGCCAACAGGTGAACCTGAAGCTGGGTTGCAGCTCGGTGCTGACAGCAGACTTTCACTCTCACACTGATGTACCCCCCCCCTGCCCCCCCTCACGCTCGGCGGGGTGTGAATGCAGGGAGGATAAAAGGATGGAGGTGAGAATGGAGGTGATTAATGTGAAAGGCTGGATTCTAACACCCTCATCACCGACGAACTCACCGTGCGGGTCGGATCGGAACTAAACGTTCCGTTAAAGGAGGACGAGGGACGAGGGACAGGACTGCGCACCTGTTTGGAGACATTCGGTTGGGGGATCCAGGTGTGGTAACACACACACACACACATACACACACACACACACACACACCTGAACTGCATTGCATAGACTTTTAACTGGGTGGAACTACATAGGGGCAATTTAGAGCACCCAATTCACAATGAATCCATGTTTTTGGACTGTGGGAGGAAACCGGAGAACCCACACAGACACGGGGAGAACATGGAAACTCCACCCAGACCAGAATTCATACCTGGATCCCCAGCACCACTGTGATTGCCCCCCACACACACACTACATAGGGGCAATTTAGAGCACCCAATTGACAATGAATCTGATGAATGTTTTTGGACTGTGGGAGGAAACCGGAGAACCCAGTGGAACCCACGCGGACACGGGGAGAACATGGAAACTCCACCCAGACCAGAATTCAAACCTGGATCCCCAGCGCATAAACACTACACCATCATGATTGCCCCCCACACGCACTACATAGGGGCAATTAATAGCACCCAATTCACAATAAATCCATGTTTTTGGACTGTGGGAGGAAACCAGAGAACCGTAGAACCCACGCAGACACGGGGAGAACATGGAAACTCCACCCAGACCAGAATTCAAACCTGGATCCCCAGCACCACTGTGATTGCCCCACACACACACACTACATAGGGGCAATTTAGAGCACCCAATTGACAATGAATCTGATGAATGTTTTTGGACTGTGGGAGGAAACCGGAGAACCATAGAACCCACGCAGACACGGGGAGAACATGGAAACTCCACCCAGATCAGAATTCATACCTGGATCCCCAGCACCACTGTGATTGCCCCCCACACACACACTACATAGGGGCAAGTTAGAGCACCCAATTGACAATGAATCTGATGAATGTTTTTGGACTGTGGGAGGAAACCGGAGAACCTTCGAACCCACGCGGACTTGGGGAGAACATGGAAACTCCACCCAGATGGGGATTCTAACCCACGCCGAGAGAAGAACATGTTAACCACTGCACAACAGTGCCGCACTCTCACCTAAAGCGTCATAAACGTAATTAGAACTCAATTAAAAAAGTGCTGAAACAGCAGAATTCAATACCAGCTGCTTTTTTCGATCGTCTCTTTTAAAATTGCTAAAGTTTTTTTATAGCCGGTAAATTAATAGATTAAATGAATGGTCCTCAGCGCGGTGCTTTCCTGCTGCGGCGTGTGAATACACATAATCTCGGAGCAATTAGTAAAAGTGGATTTCCCCTTAAACACATCAATCAGCAGAGCACTTCGTTTAAGGGACGGCAGAGGACGTGAGTGACAGGTACGAGCCTGCCGACACAACTCCGGTGGAGTTTGTCATCGAATCCCGCAGCCTGTCACCAGCCAGCGTTACAGTGAACATCCACCGGTTCCAGAGCCACGTGGGACTCATTTAAAGGGATTAGTCTTCCTGACAAGTGGAACTCAGGGTTCGGTGACTTTTATTAAAGCTTTGGAACATAGACAGGGCGCTGGGCATATACTCACTCACACACACACTCAATATGGGGCAATCTATAGCATTCACTTCACCTTGAATCCATGTTTTTGGACTGCGCGAGGAAACTGGAGAACCTAATGTAGAGGAGTACATGCTAATCACTACACAACTGTGCTGCCCCTATTAATATTATTAATATATATCCATCTATTATCTTCCGCTTTAATATATATTAGGGTTGGGGGGGGGGGTTCCCCATGCCCATCCAGGGGAGAACGTTTCGGGCGCTGGGCAGATACACCCAGGACAGGGGGGCAATCAATCACTGGACACACACTCACTCACACAGATACACTCTATATGGGGCAATTTGGAGAATTCAATTGACTTGATCCATGTTTTTGGACTGTGGGAGGAAACCGGAGAACCCGGAGGAAACCCACGTGGACACGGGGAGAACATGGAAACTCCACCCAGATGGGGATTCGAACCGGGAATCCCTAGTGCTGAGAGGAGAACATGCT
>JAFMOC010000023.1:1330000-1337500 GCA_019802505.1 Corydoras sp. C115 | reverse complement strand
GCATGAAGGGCTGTTTTATAAACTGTTAGAAAGTGGTGTGGGGGGTAAATCATACGATCTGATTAAATCCATGTACACAGGAAACACGTGCGGAATTAGAATCGGCAACAAAAGGACAGACTTTCTCTCTCAGAGGCGGGGAGTGAGACAGGGCTGCTGCTTAAGCCCCACATTATTTAACATATACATCAACGAACTCGCCTCCACCTTAGAGAGTTCTCCAGCACCCGGTCTCACTCTCCACCACTCAGAGGTGAAACTCCTGCTGTACGCAGACGACCTGGTCCTGCTGTCCCCCACCGCTCAGGGTCTGCAGCAGAACCTGGACCTGCTGCAGCAGTACTGTCAGACCTGGGCCCTGACAGTTAATCTCAAGAAAACCAAAATCCTAACCTTCCAAAAAAGATCCAGCTCTCAGGGAACAAAGCACACTTTCACATTAGGAACACAGCAAATCCAACACGCCAAACAGTACACCTACCTCGGCCTCACCATCAGCTCCTCTGGAAGCTTCAAACTCAACCTGGCAGTCAATGAACTGAGAGAAAAAGCACGCAGAGCTTTCTACGCCATAAAACAACAAACCCCCGTAGAAATTCCAGTCCCAATTTGGCTAAAAATATTAGAAGGGGTTATTGAACCGATTGCCCTGTATGGCAGTGAGGTGTGGGGTCCGCTGACTCAGCAACCACCTAACAAATGGGACAAGCATCCAATTGAGACCCTGCAGGCAGAATTCTGTAAAATAATCTTAAAGGTGCACAGACACACAACAAACAACGCATGCAGGGCAGAATTAGGCCGTTACCCTCTAAACATTAAAATACAAAAAAGGGCAATTAAATTCTACAAACACCTGAAAGAGAGCGACCCTCACACCTATCATTACAAAGCTCTGCAATCCCAAGAGATGAGCAAACACACCAGTCCCCTCATCCAACTGATCCTGAGTCACTGCAGCACCACACACACACTCACACACACTCACACACCACAGACTCAGGGTCAGGGTCAAGTCTCAGTCCCGATTCAGACCAACCAAATCACCCAAACACTCAAAGATAATTATTTAAAGCAGTGGGAAACTGAAAGTCAGTCCCAGAGTAAAATGGAGTGTTATCTGACCCTAAAGCGGCCGTACACACCGGCAGCCTATCTGAGCCGTGTGACGGACCCCGGACCGAGACACGCCCTGACCAGGTACAGACTCAGCGCTCATCAGCTGGCCATCGAGACGGGGCGACACCGGCAGACCTGGCTGCCCCGAGAGAAGAGGGTGTGTCAGCGATGTCCCCTGAACAGAACCGAGACAGAGCTGCACTTCCTCACAGAATGCACCAGATACACCGACATCAGAGAAAAATACTACAACAAATTCACACACATCATCCCCAACTTCACCTCCCTCACCCCCACCCAAAAACTGCCCCACATCATCCCCAACTGCACCTCCCTCACCCCCACCCAAAAACTGCACCACCTACTGGGGGAACACAGGGAGAGCTGTGTACTGGCAGCACTGTACACATACACCTGCCACCAGGAGAGGGACATAGAGTGACCAAACACACACACACACACACACACACACACACACACACACACACACACACACACACACACACACCTCTACTTTTTATTTAAATATTTATAAATATGTATATATTATACCATTCCATTGTAATTGTATACTATGTACATTTTTGTAATTTTGTAAATTTGTAATTGTTTTCTATTTTATTTTTATTTTTGTAAACCAGCTTTGTGCAATACAAATGTATAATTTGTCATGCAAATAAAGCTTTTAAATTGAAAATTGAAATTGAGAGAGAGAGAGACACACACAATCCTCTACAAGGGTCGTAAGGGGGGGGGTTCCCCATGTCCATCCAGGGGAGAACGTTTCGGGTGCTGGGCAGATACACCCAGGACAGGACGCCAATCTATCACTGAATACACACTCACTCTCTCACACAGACACACTCTATATGGGGCAATTTTGAGCAGTCATTTTACCTTGAGTCAATGTTTTTGGACTGTGGATACAACACACACACACACACACATACACACACACACACACACACACACACTCTACATGACTGTTCTAAATTGCCCCTATATAAATTGCAATAATCTAGAGAGTGTGTGTGTGTGTGTGTGTGTGTGTGTGTGTGTGTGAGTTCCTTCCACAGTCCAAAAACATGGATTCAAGGTAAAGCGACTGCTCTAAGTTGCCCCATCTATATTGCAATCATGTAGTGTGAGTGAGTGAGTGTGAGTTCCTTCCACACTCCAAAAACATGGATTCAAGGTGAAATAACTGCTCTAAGTTGCCCCATCTAAATTGTAATCATGTAGTGTGAGTGTGTGAGTGCACGATGCTGCGAGAAATAAATCAAAGCTCAGAGTAAGAAGTCGGGTTGCCAGAGCCTCACACTAAGCCCCATATTCAGTAACATTCGGTCGTCACAAATGGCTTCCCTGGCGGAGGCCGTGCATACATAACCTCCAGCGCCGCCCGAGCCAAGAATGCACTTAGCGTCCCCGCGAGCCAATGAATCGGCTCTGTTTTGACTTCTAACATTACAATGTGCTGCGATAGCGGCGGCTCTGGCAGAGTGACCGTCTTTTGTCGACGCAGGCATTCCGCCGTGCACAAACATCCCGGCCCCGTATTAACTGGGATTTTATGCCGTGGAGAGATAATTGGGTGGAGAGCGGATGCCCGAGTCGCGGTTGCAATGACAAAGGCTTCGTATTCGGCCCGTGACACGCCCCCGCACCCGGGTTTGGCCCGGCCCACGTCACAGATAATCTCATTTAGGGCCCGGCGTGATTAATTAGCTGATCAAGGTCCCACCAAGCTCCTAAAACCCGACGGTGGACCGCCATCTCGAGACTGGTGTTTACTGGACGGAGCAGCGGCGGCCATTCAAATGCATCCATTAGCGAAGGCTGGATGTTCATTCATTCATTCATTCATTATCTCCCGCTTTATCCTCTATTAGGGTCGCGGTGGGGTTCCCCATGCCCATCCAGGGGAGAACGTTTCGGGCGCTGGGTAGATACACCCAGGACAGGGCGCCAATCCATCGCTGGGCACACACTCACTCACACACACACTCTATATGGGGCAATTTGGAGAACTCAATTGACTTGATCCTTGTTTTTGGACTGTGGGAGGAAACCGGAGAACCCGGAGGAAACCCACACAGACACGGGGAGAACATGGAAACTTCACCCAGAAGGGGATTCGAACCGGGAATCCCTAGTGCTGAGAGGAGAACATGCTAACCAATAAGCCACCGTGCCGCCCATCCGTTATATTCATTCATCCATTATCTTCCGCTTTATCCTCTAGTAGGGTCGCGGGGGGGTTCCCCATGTCCATCCAGGGGAGAACGTTTCGGGCGCTGGGCAGATACACCCAGGACAGGACACCAATCTATCGCTGGGCACACTCACACTTGGACTGTGGGAGGAAACCGGAGAACCCGGAGGAAACCCACGCAGACACGGGGAGAACATGGAAACTCCACCCAGATGGGGATTCGAACCGGAATCCCGTGCGCTGAGAGGAGAACATGCTAAACCACTAAGCCACCGTGCCACCCAGGCTGGATGTTAACGAGCTTAATGAACGTCCAGGTTCGAACCGTCAGTCCTGATGGAGGGTTAATGCTCACACTTCTGTAGAACAAACCATCGTTACATTCAAACACACCTTTAATGAAGAACGCTGCGGGCTTGTTCTCATTGGTTCTAAATAAACACGGTACATGGAGGCACCTTCGCCTCTCAGCGCTAGGGATTCCCGGTTTGAATCCCAATCTGGGTGGAGATTCCATGTTCTCCTCGTGTCCACATGGGTTTCCTCAAGGTTCTCCGGTTTCCTCCCACAGTCCAAAAACATGGATTTAAATTGAATCGGCTGCTCTAAATTGCCCCTATACAGTGTGTATGTGTGTGTGTGTGTGTGTGTGTGTGTACATGTGAGTGAGTGTGAGTTCCTTCCACAGTCCAAAAGCATGGATTCAAGGTAAAATGAATGCTCTAAATTGCCCCTTCTAAATTGCCATCATGTAGAGTGTGTATGTGTGTGTGTGTTCCATCCACAGCCCAAATACATGGATTCAAGGTAAAACGACTGCTCTAAATTGCCCCTATCTAAATTGCAATCATGTAGAGTGTGTCTGTGTGTGTGTGAGTGTGTGTGTGTGAGTTCCTTCCACAGTCCAAAAACATGGATTCAAGGTAAAACGACTGCTCTAAATTGCCCCTATCTAAATTGCAATCATGTAGAGTGTGTCTATGTGTGAGTGTGTGTGTCTGTGTGTGAGTGTGTCTCTGAGTTTAAGTTCTCCCCACTGTCCAAAAACATGGATTCAAGGTAGATTGGCTACTCTAAATTGCCCCTATCTAAATTGCCCCATATAGAGTGTGTCTGTGTGAGTGAGTGTGTACAGTGATAGATTGGCGCCCTGTCCTGGGTGTATCTGCCCAGCGCCCAAAACCTTCTCCCCTGAATGGGTACACAGTAGGGAACCCCCCCCCCCCCCCCGCGACCCTCATATAGGATAAAGCGGAAGATAATGAGATAATGAGATAATGAGATACACACAAAAACCGTACATTGTTGTCGTTTTGTAAACTGTTGTTTGATAATCGTATAATCGTGATTATTTCTTACACAATAATCAGACGATCTGTACTCGTCTCGTCCCTAATCCCAGATTACTGCCCCCCTGAGGTGGAGAGGTTCTGATGTGTTGACTGAAGTTGAATAAAACATCAGTGTGATCCTGGACGTGGTCGATTTCGTCCCGTCATCAGTGTCTGCGTCAGCGTAATGAAGGCGCTGTGGTCTGACAGGCGTGCAGAAATCTCAGGTGCGGTTATTAAAGGGTTCTCGCTGTTTTTACAGAGAGAGAAATTCAAGCTTTAATCCCAATTACCTGCAGGAATTAAAGCTCAGCTGAAATCTCACAGCTGTGAATAACAGCCCTGCACGTGCCCTCAGACGGCAGGCCTCTTCGTCCTACCCCCCCCCCCCCCCGCACTGGTTCTCATTCTCCTAAACGACATGACAATAAAAAACTGATGGGGTTGAGGGCAAACAGGAAATCTCATGAATTTGGAACACTTTGAGGTGTTCCAAAAGTCACTCTTTGAGGTGGAGGGACAGGGGTGGTTAGCATGTTCTCCACTACTACAAGGCAGTAGGAGGCGCTTACTCCTCGCTATACGTTTCTGTTTGTCTTTTTTCAAATTTATTTATGTACTGTAGGGGGCGCACACTCATTGAACCAAATGTCGTTACGCTTACGCAGAAGTATGAGGCGCTTACTCCTTGCTGTAGGTGCGCCCTCTCTGTAGGGGGTAAATGTCATTACGCCTACATTGCAGTAGGAGGCGCTTACTCTTGCTATACGTTTCTGTTTGTCTTTTTTTTTATTTATTTATGTACTGTAGGGGGCGCCCACTCGCTGAACTAACCGGCATTACGCTTGCGCAGCAGTAGGAGGCGCTTACTCTTTGCTATACGCTTCTGTTTGTCTTTTTTAAAATTTATTTATGTACTGTAGGGGGCGCCCACTCGCTGAACTAACCGGCATTACGCTTGTGCAGCAGTAGGAGGCGCTTACTCCTTGCTATACGTTTCTGTTTGTCTTTTTTTTTTATTTATTTATGTACTGTAGGGGGCGCCCACTCGCTGAACTAACCAGCATTACACTTGTGCAGCAGTAGAAGGCGCTTACTCTTTGCTGTCCATATTTTTTGGTTGTCCTTTTTTCTTTTTCGTACTGTAGGGGGCGCCCACTCTCCGAACTACCCGGCATTACGCTTGTGCAGCAGTAGGAGGCGCTTACTCCTTGCTATACGTTTCTGTTTGTCTTTTTTTTTTAATTTATTTATGTACTGTAGGGGGCGCCCACTGGCTGAACTAACCGGCATTACGCTTGCGCAGCAGTAGGAGGCGCTCACTCTTTGCTGTCCATTTTTTTTGGTTGTCCTTTTTTCTTTTTCGTACTGTAGGGGGCGCCCACTCTCCGAACTACCCGGCATTACGCTTGTGCAGCAGTAGGAGGCGCTTACTCCTTGCTATACGCTTCTGTTTGTCTTTTTAAAAATTTATTTATGTACTGTAGGGGCGCCCACTGGCTGAACTAACCGGCATTACACTTGTGCAGCAGTAGGAGGCGCTTACTCTTTGCTGTCCATTTTTTTTGGTTGTCCTTTTTTCTTTTACGTACTGTAGGGGGCGCCCATTCGCCGAACTACCCGGCATTACGCTTGCGCAGCAGTAGGAGGCGCTTACTCCCTGCTGTACATTCGTTCGTACCCCAATCTCGACCTTCGAATCACTGTATCCTGTACCACACGGTCGGATTTCCCCCGCGCGCCGTGCCCCGTACCCCCCATTCTCTTCGTTAGTACCCCCTCTCAGATTAGAACCCCCTAGAACACGACGCCATTACACGGCAGCAGACAACAATCCCAGCAGTTGTAACAACCGCGCCACGAACCTCACGTAATCCAACTCCGTTTTGCAATAACACACAGCAGATAAAAAGAGGTCCAGCCACCCCCTCCACTCCCCCTCCACCCCCTCCACTCCCCCCCATCCACCCCCCCCTCCACCCCCCCTCCACCCCCTCCACTCCCCCTCCACCCCCTCCACCCCCCATCCACCCCCTCCACTCCCCCGCTCCGAAAGCAGCCACCATGCTAATTCCTGTGCATTCACCTCACTGACAGCCCCTCATTAGCTAGGGCTCTCCGCGCCGTACATCGGGCTAATTTGTGGCGCTTTGACATACACAAACCAGCAGGGGAGGGGAGCGCTGGGGATAAAAACATCAACTCAATTAATAAATAATACGGGAAAAGAGAGGCAAGGCGCGGGCGAGAAAGCGAGAAAGCGAGAGTTTAATAGCTGAGAGGGGTGTGGACGGCGGGGTGAGGTAGCGAGGAACCGAGTGAGGCTGAAGTCATGACAGTACGTACTTAGCGCTGATACCCATTTACGGCCCTTTTATACGAGTTAACCCCGACTGAAGCATTTATTTAGAGCAATCAAAGACGGAAGGCTCCGCGGGGAAAGTGGAGGTTCAGGTTTTTAGTTAAGCGACGAGCCGAGTCCAGGAGCTGCGACGCTGCCATGTGACGAGGCGCGTGGGGGGAGCCGATCCACACGCACAAGACCGAAACCTACATATTAATAAAAATATATATAATATTAAAGGGCTTAGTGACAGTTAGCATGTTCTCCTCTCAGCACTAGGGATTCCAGTTGTGAATACCAATCTGGGTGGAGTTTCCAGGTTCTCCCCGTGTCCACGTGGGTTTCCTCCGGGTTCTCCGGTTTTCTCCCACAGTCCAAAAACATGGATCAAGGTGAAGTGAATGCTCCAAATTGCCCCATATAGAGTGTGCGTGTGTGAGTGAGTGTGTGCCTAGTGATATATTGGCGTCCTGTCCTGGGTGTATCTGCCC